>LPNX010566751.1:148407-235709 GCA_001517045.1 Pseudotsuga menziesii
AAGCTTTAACTATTTCCTTCAAGATGAGAGACGCTCCCCCCTTGCTCTTTTTTTCCAACCGAACCCACTCAATAATAGTAAGTGGGGAAATATATTTCTAAATCACTACCTGGGTCTAGATACTTGAAGATGATAGAAATATCCATGATACTTTGGTAGCAAGCGCTTTAGAAAACAAATGAATGTTTTTGAGCCCCCACCCACCCAAGGTCTTAGGCAGAGCAATTCTATCCCACCCTACCAAAACTAACGATTGTTGTTCTTTGTTGCCTCTCCACAGATAAGCAAAGCACCATTTTCTGATTTTTTCCAGGATCCCTTTCGAGATCCACAAGAGAGACATCCAGTAGACTGGGATGGCCTCCAGAACACTTTTGACAAGAACGAGTCTCCTTTCCCTGGAGAGCCATCTATGAATCCAACCCCTAATTCGTTTCTCAATCTTCGCAATGAGCCACATCCAATACCCCTTCAGGTATGCATTAGGCTTTAGCTGAAAGCCCAAATACTTCAGTCCCATATCCAACTACCCCACTTGAAAATGAATCCTCTTCACCAAATACTGTACCTCCTCCCCACATAGGTTTGATATAGATATGGTCGATTTCTGCACATTTATAACCATTCCTATAGCCGCTTGTAATAGGTCCAACCCTTCATAGAGCTTGTCAATATCTGTACGAGAGCCATCATAGAAAATAAGGATGTCATCTACAAACAATAGATGAGAAATTAATAAGGAATTTGATATAGGAACCCCTTTGAATCCCCCCCTCCTTTTAGCATGATCAATGAAGTGACTCAGCCCTTCGACCACTAATAAGAAGAGTAGAGGAGATAAAGGACAACCTTTTCTCAACCCTCTTCCTGCATGAAAAAAAGGACTTGCTGATCCATTAATTAACACATCAAAAGAGACTGTCGTAATGCAAGCCATAATCCATCTAATAAAATCAATGCCAAACCCCAAATGTGTTAGCAACATCCTCAGATATAACCAGCAGACACGATCATACGCTTCGGAAAGGTCAATTTTTATAACAACCCCCTTCATCTTCCTATTTTTTAAGTTGTGTAAACCATCTTGGGCCACTCCAATAGTTTCATGGATCTGGCAGCCCTCCAGAAACCCAAACTATTCCCTAGAAACACCAATTGATAATACCTCCTTAATCCGTCTCAAAATAGTTTTCGAGATGATTTGGTGAATACAGTTGCCCAGTGAGATCACGATACTCATCGACACTAATCGGCTCGTCAGTTTTGAGAATCAAAGCTAATAAAGTAGCATTAAAAGTTCTATGAATGCACCCAACCTGTTTAGATTCATTGACCACCAAGAGTAAATCATGCCCCAAAATATCAAAACACCCGAGAAAGAATTCAATCGTCCATCTCTCAGGACCTAGACTCTTGTCTTTTTGAAAAGAGTGTAGAACTTCCAACAACTCTTTTTCTTTTACCTCCAACATAAGCTTCCGATTATCCTCCGGCTCCACAAAGCTAGGAAAAAAATGTGCAATATGGACCACTTCAACAATGTTTTCCCCCAACCTCTCCCTAAAACGATTCCCAAAATGTTGAACCCCCACCTTAGCCAGCCCTTCAAAAGAAGAAAATCTCCCCCCTGGGAATTCGGCAGCCCCCAAATAGTATTTGTAATCTTTCTTCCTTTAGCATAAGCCTGGAATAATTTTGTATTCTCATCTCCACACTGCAACCATAGAGACCAACTCTTTAATCTCCAAGTCTCTTCCATTTCACTAAGTAGTCTTCGCCTCCGTCCTTCCAACAAAATAAATTCTTCCTTAATCGCATTCGATCCAAAACCAAATCCTCCCCTACCTCTTCCAGGATTGTACCGAGTCTTAGCTCACAGTCCTAGAGTTCAGCCACTTCCCTCTCCCGCTTTGCACGGGCCCATAAAATAGTGGCTTTCTTTACTCTACACAATTTTTTCATAAAATGTTTCCCAACAAACCTATCCCGCTCCAGAACAAAAGGCACCCATTCATCTCTCACCAGGTCCCCAAATGAATTGTTTTCCAGCCATCTCGGATTGAACTTAAAAGGGTTGGGAGGATTTCTCCCACCCCCCCAAAACTACAACATAATCAGATAATGGTCAGAGTCACCACCATCGACTACCCATTTTCTAATTATCTCCATCGAGTCCATAAACACTTCCGACACAAAGAAACGATCCAGACGCTTTGCCACCCTATCCTCCCTAGTGTGCCAATTTCTCCAAGTAGGGATAACCTTGACAGATTTATGTCCAACCACTCCTTCTGGACCAGTTCATTTAGAAAATAGTTTGACAATACATCAGGGACCACCCTCGGTCCCCATACCTCCTTCCTCCCCAAAGAAAAATTTAGATCCCCTCCTAGAATCAAATCTCGATCATCCAGCATTAGATTGTTAAAAACCTTATCCCAGAATGTCACCCTGTCTTGATGTGACCCATAGACATTTAGAATAGTTAAAATCCTCCCCAAATCAGAGACAAACACATCCAGCCACAAACCAAAATCAATTCCCTACATATTCTCACACCTGCACACCCTTAATCTCCAACCAGAGGCCAGTCCCCCTGACCTGCCATTAGCATCAATAACATCAAAATCCCAGTTTGGAAGCATAGATTTCAAAGCTCCCACCCAACATCAGAATCCCCCATTATTTCTTATAGCAATAAAACATCAGGCACCAAAACATCAACAAGCACTTGAGTGACGATTTTTTGGAAGGGATTGTCAACCCACAACAATTAAAAGCTAATATTTTCATGTAAAACCCCCCTCTAGGGAATTCTTTGCTCCAAGTGCCCAATGAATCGAATACTACCTACCACAAGCCACCTCCCTCCTACCTCGATCCCGAGCTACTGACATATGTGACTTTCTTCTGCGCCCCCACAAAGAAACCACTATATTATCTAGAAAGGATGGCATCCTCCCACCCAAGAGATCTGTAGAGTATACCTCCCCATTCTGCAAGTTATAGAGAATATTACGTCCCTTCGATGTGCTAGAGGAGACCGAGGACACTGATGAAGGGGAAAGAGATGATACGAACTCAAGTAACGAGCACTAAACAGTGCTAACATGCAACCCCGCTCCAAGAAAACCACCATTCCCCCCACTCATATCAGCATAGATAGGAGCACCCCCTTCAGGATACCCAACTCTCACCCCTCCCACATCAAAACCTAAAGAGCCCAAATCAGAACAAAATGCCACTGGAGGAAAAGTAGTAAACATACCATAGGGTGATGAAGTCGCCACATGATGTGTATGTATAGGATTCACTCGCTGATCCAATACGATTTCTACCGCTTCATCTCTTGGCTCTCCAATCGCAACCACTGAATGTGTCTGCACCCTATCCACCCCTGGTTCAGACCCTCCTGCAGCCCATTCAACAATGTCCCCCGTAACCGGCATAGAGCCTCTTCTCTTTCCCTTAAAAGGGAGTGGACACTCTGAAACAAAATTCCCATATACATGGAACTATGGCATTGGAAAGCAACTCCCTCATCATCGAGTGGCTGATAAAAAGGGCCATATGGAATTTCAATTTTCAACTCAGCCATAAGACCCCTATTTAGATCTAGGCGAACCATAATACGCGCCATCGCCCACTGCCCCGTCTGTATAAAGGAGGAATCAACCGTCACATATTCCCTAAGAAAATTCCCAACCATTTTGAAACACCCCTCCGTCGAATATTATGTAGGAAAACCAGGAGCGTGACCCATATGAGCTCCTTTTCCACCACTTCTTGGCATCGAATAATGGTGCCTGTTTTCCCTAAAGTCTACTAATTTAGACTACTGGATTTGTGGTGTTCAGGAACCTCGACATTAAAAATAGTTTTTAGGGTTTTTGGATAACAATGTAAAATCAGATAAGGTAAAGACAGTAGACAGAGACACAATATCTAAAAACTTCAGAAGATATAAGTGTAAAGACAATATTTTTGCATGAATGAATGACAGTACATGGTTCAACACATGAAATAGGTTTTCAAGTTACATAATTACAAATAATAAATAGATAGTTTACCATTGCAACATATATAAAAGGTACTGGTATTTGAAAAAACATTTCAAACATCAATACGAATCAACATTCACTTGCATACATAGTATCATATAGAAAACATCTACATTAACAACAATGTAACAAGAGCTCAAACTGAACTAAAGAATATTGAAACAATATAGTTCAAAAGCCTAGCTCCATATAGATATATTAAGTGTCATTCAAAAAATACAAAAGATGTGCTTACACAAATAACCATTGCATGACTGCATAATCTCCCAGCAGATCGACTCCCATGTGTGTCTCCTCATGTTCAACTAAAATATTACAATATACAGGAAAAACCAAAAGTATGTTGGCAGATCCACCTTTTAAGGATTTGAGTTCTAAATATAGAAAAGTGTATAATTGAAAAATATATAGTCTAAAATAAAATTTGACAAGTGTCAAAACATGAAACCTTATCAAAGTCTCCTGGCTGCTTCTACCAGAGTGGCTAGTCCATCTAGTGCTTGTGATTTCCTTTGTAGCCTGTTCAACTCCTTTTGCATATGTCTCAAATTCTGCTCAAGCTCCTTTTTATCTTTCTCTAGCTATACATTCTATTCCCGAACTACCTTTCTTCTCTTGACAACCTCTTCTGCCACTTGAATCAATTATGCATAATTATTGTTGACCTCTTGAAAGTCTTGTTTTAACATTTTATTTGCCTTCATCAAACCATCATCAATATGACTAAAATGTTCATTCTGATTTTTAAAATGGTCAATGTCTTTTCTCTGTTCAAATTCTTTTAACTCGTCTTTTGATTCTCCATTTTCCATATTTCCCTCATTCAAATCTGTAATAAATTCTTCATTATACTATGTTTTCTTCTTTGATGATTCTCCAAATTCCACTGCATATAATAATGATGGGGTATTCCCATCCATATATTCATCTCTAAACTTTTGAAAACAATCCTTAGGAATGAGTTCTAGAACCCTCTTGAGACGCCGATCAATATTATTTAAAACCTTATGCAAAACAGATTCTAGTTCCTTAGACTTTTTATCTTCTTCATGCTCACTGAAAGACTCCTAAAGGTTTATACTTTGATCTTTTTTGAACTTAGGGTTCAACACCGATTTCATATTCATCCTTAGCTTATTCACAGATCGAGTTTTAGGCCTGAAATAAACTTTGATTGATTTAGATGACTGCCTTGTAGGTTTTGAAAGTTTATTAGAAGAATAAACAAGATCTGTTTCTTTAACCATCTCTACTTCATTGACTGGACTTATGACCGAATTATCATTCTCAGGCCATTCAGGATTCCTTAATTTTTCTTGACTGTTCACCCTCTTTCCAGGCATACCCTTTTGATGATGGTTTTCAACTTCATTTTCAGATAGGGCTTCTTTCTCTGTATTACTAGAACACTCCTTGGCCTTTCTCTTCGACAAGATCTGTTTTCTTTTGCCCTTTCCTTCTTTAAAATCAACTTTAAACCCCGACCAAAACATGAAGTGTGCCCAGGACCTTTTCCCCTTATATAACTCTTGAGTGATTAGTAGTTTAATTAAACCACGATGAAAAACATTATGGCTAGCAGAGTCAGGGTGATCACAAAACCTAGAGGCCATTTTGCCCAGACTTTTAAAAAAGAAGAAGGGTAGGTTCAATTCTTTAATACCTAAAACATGTTGTAAGAACCTCATGTGGTATCTGTATATTGTTGCACATCTTCCCTTGCAGGTAATGTATCTTTGTATGATGCATAAAACATCCTACCACTCCTCCAATGGGAAAACCCTTGGTATACCTTGGCTCCAATCCGGATCTTTATGTGCTGGTAATAGGAATTGACTGTAATATTCGTTTACGGTTTGTCTCTTGTACCATTTTTCTCCTACAGGAGCTACACCAATAGCCTCTGAAATAGATTGTTTTGTCACTATAAATTCAAGGTCCCCCATTTTTACTGTCGATCCATCGAAATTCTGACAAAATGACCTTGAAAATCCTGCATGATATTCCCCGATCTTTTCAAACATGGGAAACCAACCCGTTTCTTTCATTTTTTCAATAGCCAAAGGAAATTTTTTCATCCACTCCACTTTTCGGTGTTCAGTCCTGATAAAATGGCCGCTGGGACGAAGTTTCCTGTCAATTTCCATGGCTGCAACAGAGACTGTAGAAGCAATACTTGAAATAGAAATCTGAGAAAATCCTTCTGGTATATTACAAACCATATTACCTCGGCTAACAGAGTGAAGGTTGTTCTTAGGTCAAGGACTGATGATAAATCATGAAGAAAACAACTATTTGCTTCAGTACAATTCAGGACCAATTGTCGGTCCCTTCATAAGAACGATTTTCAAAACCTGTTTGCTTCATAATTGTACCTGCACACATACTCCAAAGCTTGGCGAGCTAGAAACATAGATGTATTTTGAGTAAATAACATGCGCTACCAGCATGTATTAAAAACCTAGGCAATGCTTAGTTTATATTTCATAAATTATGAACAAACTTCAAAATATTCTATAGGAGCTAGGTTAAGAAACTAAATGTTGCAAATACCTATAACATTAAAAAATGAAATCCAAACAATCCAAAACTTTAAGGTAAAGGAAAAATAAACACTCAACGCTAAAAATGTTTTAAGGTAAAATTTATCCTAAGAAGCATAGCTAACATACCTAGAACAAACACTGGCTCCAACCGGGGATGGAATTTCCTTGTGATTTGCCAAGAACTGTAGCTCCAGTGCCTTATTTTCTGTCAACCATTACTGATCCATTGGGCTATGGAGTATTATTGCAAAAAACTGAACACTCACCGGTATTTACAATGTAATGGACACCCTCCACTCCTTATTTGGAGTAAAAATGCTTCAATAATCACCCATTTACTGGGCCTGCTAATTCATCACCTTCAAAATTCTATAGAACAAATGTATTATTCTCCAAACTCCTAACAATTCTGAAAGGTCCCAACCAAAGATGATCAAACTTACCATGTTTTGGTTTCTCATCTCTTCTTGCATCCCACCTGAGCACCAAATCATCAGGAAAGAAATTGTTTTCTTTAACTCTTTTATCAAAACTCTTGTTTATTTTGTCTTTATAAATCTGAGCTTTTTCAACAAGTAATTCTCTTTCTTGTTGAAGTTCAATCATTTGAAAATTTTTGTGTTGTATCTCATTTGGATCTTCAACATTATCTTGCATAAATTTCATGACAGGTAGACCCAACTGTATAGGAAAAACTGCCTGAGTTCCATTTACAAGCTGGAAGGGTGAAGTACCAATAGCCTTTCTTGTAGTAATGCGGCCAGGCCAAAGAGCGTATTTCAATTTAATATCCCATGCCTTTTTATTCTCTGACAACAATTTTTTAATACTGTTTACTATATTTTTGTTTGAGAACTCTGCCAAACTATTTCCTTGTGGGTAATATGGAGTAGAGTGCTTCAACAAAATCCCATGTTTTTCACAGAACTGGACCATATTCTGAGATTTAAAGGCAGGAGCATTGTCTGTAATCAACTTTCTAGGGCAACCAAATATACTCAAAATGTTTTCTTCTATACAATTTATTATAACATGATCAGTTGCTATTATGGTAGGGATGGCTTGTACCCATTTTGTAAAGAAGTCTGTGGATGTCAAGATATATCTATGTTGACCACTATAATGTGGATTGATTTCCCCTATAAAATCCAACCCCCCGCTAGTGAAAAGGAGCTTCAACTGAAATAGGTTTGAGAGGTCAAGAAAGCAATTTCTGTTAACCTGCAAAATTTTGACATTCCACACAAGCTCTTACATGGGAAAAAACATCTGAAAATATTTTCGGCTAGTAATATCCTGCTCTCAGTATTTTAAAGGCCGTAGCCTTCCAGTAATAATGCCCACCACAAACTCCTTCATGCATTTCAACAATAACAACTTCAACTTCTTCCTTATCAACACATATGAGCATAATTCCTACAGGATATTTTCAAAATAGATCATGTTCATAAATATAGTAATTCATGGCTTTTAAATTCAAAGATCTGAACTTTCCTTTATCTAAATCTGGTGGAGACTGTAAAAATAAAAGAAAATACACTATGTCACCATACCAATCTGAGTCAAAATATTTCTGGAAAATATGTTCTTTTCTTCTTCATGCTGATATTTTTCTCCTTCAGATACTTCATTTGAAACAACATTTAATCCTAAAGCTTGGCAATTAGAGTTTGTAAGCAAATTTTCTAAACCCCGACCCTTCACCAGCTTAGTTGGCTTGATCTCAACATCATATTCCATTATTTTCGCAATCCAACGACCCCTTTTTCCTTCAGAGTCAGGCTGTGTTAAAATCTCTTTTACTGCTGCATTAGGAACATATGATAAATTTTTGAATGCAACAATTAAATCATGAAAAACTTGAGAGCTTTAACAAGTGCATAAGCCTGTTTTTCCAAAATGTTGTACTTGAGTTCTGAATCCCTTAAGAATTTACTGAAAAATGAAATGAGTTGTTCCAAACCCTCTGCATTCTTTTGTAATAGTACTGCTGCTATACTGTCTTCAGAAGCAAAAGAAAAAGTAGTGAAATATTTAGAAAAACTAGGACTTACCAAAATAGGTGCTTCTGTAAGTGCTTGTTTTATTCTTTCAAAAGACAATTTTGCTTCTGGAGTCCATTTAACTTCC
Source organism: Pseudotsuga menziesii (assembly GCA_001517045.1). NCBI lineage: Eukaryota > Viridiplantae > Streptophyta > Pinopsida > Pinales > Pinaceae > Pseudotsuga > Pseudotsuga menziesii. The sequence goes on from LPNX010566751.1 coordinate 157,145, forward strand.
TGATCCTTCCTAAGGATTTTAGTTTTTTGCTTGACAATCTTTGCAAAGTTAGGAATGAACCATATGAGAAAATTGATTTTCCCAATAAATGACTGAATTTATTTTTTATTCATGGGAATTGTAATTTTCAGAATTGTTTTCACCCATTCTGGGTCAATATTGATACCATCTGTTGAAACGATGTGACCAAGAAGCTTCCCTTCCTGCATGGAAAAATGAGACTTCTTTAGGTTCAAAGACAAACCAAACTTTCTGCATTTTGAAAAGGTTTGTTCTCGGTGCTTAAGATGACTTTCATCTGAATATGAAAACACTTTTATATCATCTAGATAAATCACCACAAATTTCTCCCTTTCACCCACAAACGCTATGTCCATATCCCTTTGAAACGTTTCCCCCACCTTCATTAAACCAAATGGCATTTTATCATACATAAAAGTTCCCCAAGGAGTGGTAAAAGCAGTTTTTTCCCTATCCTCTGGATGAACAACAATCTGGTTGTATCCCGAGAACCCATATATCATTGATATCCTCTGAGCTCCCACTACCTTTTGTAAGATCTAATCTATCTTAGGGACATGCTAATTATCTTTCAAAGAGGATATGTTTAGGTTACGAAAATCAACACATAACCTAATATCACCATTTTTTCTTTCCAACAGGAACCAGATTTGCAACCCAGGTGGAATATCGAAGAGGTACTGTAATTTTTGCATCTAATAACTTTTTCACCTCCTTTTCAATGGCTAGCAACAATGATGGATTGATTCTTCTGAGTTTCTGTCGGAAGGGTTTTGTATCGGGCTTTGGAGGGATCTTATGTTGGATAATGCTAGTGTCATATGTTTTGAGATCTTCATACGACCAAGCAAATATATCCACAAACTTTTTAATCAAGATGATATACCTCTTTTTATTCTCGTCTGTCAGTAGTTTAGAATTTTTAATAATTTTTTGTTGAATTTTAGTTCCAATATTGCAACTACTCACATATTCTTCAGAAGATTGTACAACTGGTTTTGCTAGAATGTCATGTTTAAGAAATAATCTTTCTAATGGAACTAAACCATTTGGAATAAAATTTCCTTTAAGTTCAATAATTTTATGATCAACAATTGACTGTTTTGTAAAAGAAGGAAATTCATTCCCATCATCATCTTGTTCTTCCTCAATCTGAGAATTTGAAAAATCACCTGTTAATTCCAAGAATTTATTGATTTCCAGATCATCCTGAAACACTCTCCAGTCTTTGATGTTATCGGGAATGGAAGGCTTATGCCTAACTTCAATTGGATACCTGAGTTGAGTGTTTTGTGGGACTTTGAAAAATGTTGTTGCTAGAGCCAAAGAATCAACTGTCTGATTTTGATCTCTAGGGATGAAAGAAATGTTGAATGAAGAAAACAAATTATCAATTAAATCCCATACTTCATTTCTATAAACTTTTAACAGTTGCTGTTTTACCTAATAAATACTTCTGACCTGCTAAACCACCAATTCAGAGTCGCCAAAAACAACCAATTGTTGAATTCCCAAATCTTTTGTAGCTCTTAGTCCCAATACCAATGCCTCATACTCTATTGTGTTATTAGTTGTCTAGAATTCCAGTTTATACATTAGACAAACATTTTCTCCTCTAGGATAAATGAGAACAATTACAGCTCCTGCTCCTTCCTTAGATGAGGAACCATCAAAGTACATCTGGCATAATTCATCTTCTTTTTCAGTGTTTTGGTGAACATGCTCTTTTTTTTTTTCTATTTGCAAAATACCCGAGGTTTCTTCATTGCTCAAATGCAACATACAGGATCCAAAATCTTCTTCCACAACATAGATTGGATGATTTGCAGGATTATTGCTGTCACTTACTAAGTAAGCCAATTGTACTTCCATGTATAACCTTCGTTGTTCACCCCCGAATATTGGAATAGTAGCATAGGACAAATCCATTTGAAGAGTGCCCCCTACTCTTTTAGCCCAAGATCTTGAAAGCAACATGCCAAACTTTGGTGCAATATCAGCAACAACCACATCCATCATAACACTTTTCATAGGCAATTGAGTCAAATTGACAATAAGATCTTTTATCACACCTAAACACTGAGCTTCTCTTGAGTCAAAAGAAAATAAATCATGATAAGGCCTAGTAACACTAAGACCCAGGGCCTCCATGACAGCTTTTAGCATAAGGTTATGAGAAGCCCCAGGTTCTAACAAACAATTGTGTAGTAGTTGCTCATGAATTGTCAAAGTAACATATAAAGGAGGGGGGGTGATCCAATTTCTTTTCAAGTTGATCAGGTGGGGGAGAACCAACAAGAATAGTGGGATGTTCATCATGTAGATTTATAACATCAGAAGGAATCTCGTTATCCTGTGATTTCATCATTCTATAGGAAGGATCTCTGAATGAAGGAATTTTTATCAATTCTGTTTTGAATAGGAATCTTTACCTTACTCAGCTCATTTTCAAAGTTAAAACCTTGATTACTCTTATTGGTTTCTTTAAACTTTGTGATCTTAGCCTTATTAAGCCTATGATTATGTTTCTTTTTTGATGAAGGACCTGGACACTTCTTGGCTGCTACTTTCTTTTTAGGATTCTGAGCTACCTGTCTAGCACCCGATCTAAGATTATAGGATTTTTTTGGATCTGTCTGATAAATATCAGCTGGAGAAGTATAAAAGTAATACAAAAATTCAGCATTTTGATATTGATATTTGGTAAGAAAGCTTTCATATGATTCTTCTTCAAGATGATTTATGCTCTGATATAAATCCTCATATTCTAACTCCTCCACTTCCTGTTCTTCATTCAGCAAATTATTTTGGAAGGGGGGTTGTATTCTTTGGTCTTCATTTTCTTTTCTCTCCCTTTGAATGTCATTATTTCTCCTTCCTCTGGGTAGAAATCTTGGCACAAAAGGTCTCCTGAACTAATTAGGGTTTCCTTCTTGCACAGGTTGACTTATATTGTTATTCTCCATCTCTAATATGTTTACTTTTGTAGACATATTCCTAATTATCTTATTCATTTCATTCATTTTGTCTAATTATTTACTCACAGAAGTTATTGTCATATCTTTCTTTCCTTTTTTTATCTTGATTGAAGTATTCTAACTGTCCCTTCAAATTACCTGATGCTAGCATGTTTGATTCAACTTCTAATGCAGCCTCCTGCATATTCAGCAAGGTCACTGACCTTCTTTCTCTTAGAAGTAAAGAAAACTCAGATTCAAATGAGTTTGCATATGTAAGTTTAGCAGAGGTTTCTGAAGGCTTAATTTCTGCCGGTATTTTTCTATACATTTTATTGAATATTTTTGAAAAGTCAACAACATATTCATTCTTCTTTCTTTTCAAAGCACCAAACTTAGTGATGCAATAAAGAAAATCCTTTGTATCCCTCCATTGCTTCATGAATACCTCTTCTAATGCTTCTATTCCATCTATTGGCCCTGGAGGTAATTCCCTAAACCATTTTATAACTTCTCCATTTAAGCTCTGGACAAACATTCTCATCCAGACATCCTTAGCTTTGATGTTCTGGTTAGCAGCATAGCTGAAGAAAGCATTCCAATGATCCTCTCCCGTTACATCCCCCTGACCATTAAACCCAGGGAGATACTTCTGATAATATCCCCCAGGAAGAGCATGAAGGGGCTGAGGCATTACTAGGGGTACATACCTGGCAACAACAACTATCCGGTCCATGTAATCTGGAGGTTGAGCAGCCATTTATGCACTGGAAGGTTTTGAAGTAGTTGGGATTGAACTGGATTGACTTGTACTTGAATGTTTTGATGAAGGAGGAGTATTATTGAACGTGAGTTGATGAAGTGGGACTCTACTTGTAAGAATTATGTAAGGTGAAAATTGAGAAGAACCTCCTATTTGTAGAGCTTCAGTTTTAACTTCTTCAGATAATAAGGGATTTGTAAAAACTTGAAAGTTATCAATTTGAGAAGGAGGAAAAAGCGAATCTAGTTCCTTTTTACCTTTTTTCAGATTGTGGATCAGCAAAGGGAAAAAGAAACCATGAAGGATCAGGAATTTCTAAGGATGAGGCATATATAAATATTCCCGATGAAGTAGATCTTAATCGCTGTCTGGCATCTTTCAATATCTGTTCGGGATCTGGGATTCCTGGATGAGGAGGCAATGAGGGGTTTTCCCTAGTTGCAATCTTCTTGGGAGCCACAATTGCTTTCGTTTATTAAAACAAGTGAAAATAAATAGTAGTCTATAAAACCAATTCTTTGATAATGTACACCCAACACATCAAATCTATCAATATTAAACCAAGGAAGAAATTGTATGCTTCCTCCCCAACGGAGTCACGAAAAGATGTTTTCCCTAAAGTATGCTAGTTTGGACTACAAGATTTGCAGTGTTCAGGCACCTCGACATTAAAAACAATTTTTAGGGTTTTTGGATAACAATGTAAAATCATATAAGGTAAAGAGAATAGACAGAGACACAATATCTGAAAACTTCAGAGATATAAGTGTAACGACAATATTTTTGCATGAATGAATGACAGTACATGGTTCAACATAGGAAATAGGTTTTCAAGTTATATAAATACAAATAATAAACAGACAATTTACCATTGCAGCATATATAAAAGTTACTGGTATTTGAAAAAAACATTTCAAATATCAATAGGGATCAACATTCACTTGCATACATAGTATCATATAGAAAACATCTACATTAACAACAATGTAACAAGAGCTCAAACTGAACTAGAGAATATTGAAACAATATAGTTCAAAAGCCTAGCTCCATATAGATATATTAAGTGTCATTCAAAAAATACAAAAGATGCGATTACACAAATAACCATTGCATGATTGCATAATCTCCCAGCAGATCGACTCCCATGTGTGTCTCTTAATGTTCAACTAAAATATTACAATATATAGGAAAAACCTAAAGGTAAGATCCCAAAAGTCTGTTGGCAGATCCACCTTTTAAGGATTCGATTTCTAAATATAGAAAAGTGTATAACTAAAAAATATATAGTCTAAAATAAAATTTGACAAGTGTCAAAACATGAAACCTTATCAAAGTCTCCTGGCTGCTTCTGCCAGAGTGGCTAGTCCATCTAGTGCTTGTGATTTCCTTCGTAGTTTGTTCAGATCCTTTTGCATATGTCTCAAATTCTACACAAGCTCTTTTTTATCTTTCTCTAGCTATACATTTTGTTCCTAAATTACCTTTCTTCTCCTGACAATCTCTTCTGCCACTTGAATCAATTCTGCATAATTCTTATTGACCTCTTGCAAGTCTTGTTTTAACATTTTATTTTCCTTCATCAAACCATCATTAATTTGACTAATATGTTCATTCTGATTTTTAAAATGGTCAATGTCTTTTCTCTATTTAAATTCTTTAACTCGTCTTCTGGTTCTCCATTTTCCATATTTCCCTCATTCAAACCTGTAATAAATTCTTCATTATACTCTGTTTGCTTCTTTGATGATTCTCCAACTTCCACTGTAGAGAATAATGATGGGGTATTCCCATTCATATCTTCATCTCTAAACTTTTGAAAACAATCCTTAGGAACGAGTTCTGGAACCCTTTTGAGACTATGATCAATATTATTTAAAACCTGATGCAAAACAGATTCTAGTTTCTTAGAATTTTTATCTTCTTCATCCTCACTGGAAGAGTCCTGAAGGTTTATAATTTGATCTTTTCTGAACTTAGGGTTCAACACCGATTTCATATTCATCCTTAGCTTATTTGTAGGCCGAGTTTTAGGCCTGAAATAAAATTTGATTGATTTAGATGATTGCCCTGTAGGTTTTGAAAGTTCATTAGAAGAATAAACAAGATATACTTCTTTAACCATCTCTACTTCATTGATTGGACTTATGACTGAACTATCATTCTCAGGCCCTTCAGGCTTCCTTAGTTTTTCTTGACTGTTCACCCTCTTTCCAGGCAGCTCCTTCTGATGATGGTTTTCAACTTCATTTTCAGATAGGGCTTCTTTCTCTGTATTACCAGAACACTCCTTAGCCTTTCTCTTCGACAGGATCTGTTTTCTTTTGCCTTTTCCTTCTTTAAAATAAACTTTAAACCCCGAACAAAATAGGTAGTGTGCCCAAGACATTTTCCCCTTATCTAACTCTTGAGTGATCAGTAGTTTAATTAAACCATGATGAAAAACATTATGGCTAGCAGAGTCAGGGTGATCACGAAACCTAGAGGCCATTTTGCCTAGACTTTTAAACAAGAAGAAGGGTAGGTTTAATTCTTTAATACATGAAACATGTTGTAAGAACCTCATGTGGTATTTGCAAATTGTTGCAAATATTCCCTCGCAGGTAATATATCTCTATATGATGCATAAAACATTCTGCCACTCCTCTAATAGGAAAACTCTTGGTATACCTTGGCTCCAATCCAGATCTTTATGTGTTGGTAAAAGGAATTGACTGTAATCTTTGTTTATGGTTTGTCTCTTGTACCATTTTCTCCTACAGGAGCTACACCAATAGCCTGTGAAATAGACTGTTCTATCACTATAAATTCAAGGCCCCCCATTTTTACTATCGATCCATCGAAATTCCAACAAAACGACCTTGAAACTCTTGCATGATGTTCCCTGATCTTTTCAAACATGGGAAACCAACCCGTTTCTTTTATTTTTTCAACATCCAAAGGAAATTTTTGCATCCACTCCAAATTTTGGGGTTCAATCCTGAGCAAATGGCCGCTGAGCCGAAGTTTCCTATCAACTTCCATGGCTGCAATAGAGACTGTAGAAGCAATTCTTGAAATAGAACCCTAGGAAAATACTCCTGGTAGATTACAAACCATATTACCTCGACTAATAGAGTGAAGGTTGTTCTTAGGTCAAGGAATGATGATAAATCGTGAAGAAAACAATTGTTTTGCTTCAGTACAATTTAGGACCAACTGTCGGTCCCTTCATAAGAACAATTTTCAAAACCAATTTGCTTCATAATTGTACCTGCACACATACTCCAAATCTTGGCGAGCTAACAACATACATGTATTTTGAGTAAATAACATGCGCTGCCAGCATGTATTAAAAACCTAGGCAAGGCTTAGTTTAGATTTCATAAATTATGAACAACTTTGAAATATTCTATAGGAGCTAGGTTAAGAAACTAAATGTTGCAAATACCTATAACATTAAAAATTAAATCCAAACAATCCAAAACTTTAAGGTAAAGGAAAAATAAACACTCAAGGATAAAAAGGTTTTAAGTTAAAATTTATCCTAAAAAGCATAGTTAACAGACCTAGAACAAACAGTGCTCACAACTTTAAACTAACAAGGATTCCCTCCATACACCACACATCCTCCAGAAACTAGTACACATCACGCTTAGTCTCAAACCGAAATCAAACCAACCCCTCGCCAGGTTTGTAATCTTGGGAATGACCGAGATATGGCTACCCCAGGAATTAGTTTCCCACGAGATAAGGAAGGGTAGGCCAAATCACCTTCCACGAGCATGACCTACCACAGTAAGCTCATAAAATTTCACCGCCCTGTCCATCTGTACATTCGCACCAAAAACAAGCTTATATTCTTGTGTTTGCAGTCTAAGACACTTCGTGGATGACCATCCAATATTTTTCCTTCCCACATAAGGGGGAAACACAAATGAAAATGAAGATGACCTTGGCTCATGGGATAATCTGCCTGCACCCCCCAGCACCGAGCTGGCCATTCGCATCACATTCAGGATCCCACCTAACCTTGACCGAGAGGCCTGTTCCAATGGGACCATGCCAGGTACCAAAAAAGAACCAGGTAAGAAAGGTTAAGAACCAACAACCAGTGATAAAACCCCCGCTGAAACCCCCAGGGAAGCATTAAAAACCCCTGTGATCTCACTCGTGGTATCCAAGGGTATGTCTGGTAAAGACCCCAATCCATTATCCAGACCCCCACCTTCTGCCACCTACCCTTTTGATCCAAACCCCAACCCACCTCCTGCATCTGTGTAATGACCCATAACAGGGTAAATCTCTCCCACACACACCACCGGGCCAGAAAACCCTACCGACCTAGAACACCTGCACAGAAAGAATCTCCAGTAGTAGTTATTCCAAGAAAATCCATCTCACTTCCAATAACAGCAGACACATCATTTGACAGATCAGCTTGGACAACTGGACCCCCTCTTGTCGCCTCTGACCCCATTAGACAAGATGCAACATCCATCTTCACCTCCAACATACCAAATATCTCATTTCCGGTGTAGCAGTCTGAGGTGTAGTCCACCTCCTGCTCCTCCGTCGTAATAATCGCTCCCCCACCTGCCATACGACCATCCGTGAGCGTGCTCTACATCTGCATCCGTATCCACCCACATCCCTCCAGCGACCGGATCCTATCGCTCCTGACGATATAAATTTAGAGTTAGTCGACCCTTCCTTGAGTTAATATAGATTATAATTATTATTTCTATGAATTTTGAGCAAGGGTCAAACGAATCTTCCTTGAGACCCCCCTCGATGAGAATACAAATATTAAGGAAGAGTCAATTGTCATAAATACTAAGTTTGAAGAAGGGTAAACTAACCCTTATTCAATCCACTCCTCAATGAGGCTAGTAATCTATAGTAAGGGTTGACTGACCCTTCTTCAATCTCCCCCTTGACAATAATATTAATTTTATTGAATAACTTATGTTTACTAGCCCACATAAGTTATCAATAAAACTACATTCTAACCATAATGGGCTAGTAATAAATTATGTTTACTTCTATATATTAAAACTAATTAATTTCCAATAGTGAAAATAATTCAAGCATTCACTACCAACTTTCCACTCAATTGTATATTTGCATGCAAAACCGCTTTGTTAAAATATAAGCATACCATCCACAAAAAGTATTGTTGATGGATCCTTTATTTGCATGATAAGTTTTCAATCTACAATCCAATATATTTTTGTGGCAGTTAATGACAAATCATAATGCCCACAAATAATAGAAAGAGTTACATAATTATTAACATTGTAATTTAACTATTGAGTGCTTGTAGTAATATTAGCATTCATCCTAGAGTTGGATGCATAAAGTACTACAAATGGAGGAAATATTGCCTTACTCTATTGTCTTTTCAATAATGGGAATGTACATGTCAAGAGAAGAAATGTCAGTTTTTTTTTATTTAGATAGGTTTGTGTTGAGTACCTAATTTGCACAATTTACATAAGTAATTGAAAATGTGCACAAAGCTCAATCAAAATATTGTTTACTACTCTATTAAACTTGGGGCAAAGTGTTGGGAATGAAATAGCAAACAAGACTAATATCAACTAAACTTCAAAATACATGTTTTTTCACCTTTTTTTTTGGTAGAGCGGCATAATTGTTTTTTACATGAACACTTTATTGATCATAACCATATTAGAGAGAAAGCACACTGTTGCAAAATAACACTCTATCCTTAGTTTCTAACATTATTTTATATTTTTCACATTTTTTAGATGTCTCCCCAACAATGGGATGTTGGATAAAGTGTTCATCAATAACATTGGTAATAAAGGTTTCCTATTTGATTGCAATTGGAACAAACTGCTAATTTATTTTAAACTTTCATTAAATTGGATACATTTGGAGTGCCATATTCTTGTTGAAAACTTATTTGGATGCATCAATTTTGAGGATGAACAATGCATTATCTATATAAAAATAAATAAAAGACAGTAAAAGTAAAAGTAAAAATAAAAAGACAGTGCCAAATTAGATTCCTAAATCCAAATTTCGTGTCTAAATAATATTCAATACCAAATATTCAATGTATTTAAATCTAAATGAAGATGTTAAGATTTGGGAATTCCACGCATTTGTCAATTAGGACTATTTGGGATTGTAAAATATAACATGGGGTATTTAGAAAATCGATAGATTTCAATGCTTCAACATTTTGATCAATGACGAAGACCCTACATATTATTACCCAAAAAACACGAGCTAAGAAAATCATAGAATCTCATCATAACTTTGTTGACAAATAACTAGCATATATGAGACGTTCTTGCGTATTTCCTTATTCAAAATTATATTCTAATTGATTTCAAACAAAATCCTATTTACTTTTAATTCCTATAGAAATTTATGATGCATTGAATCATAAGCAATATAGAATTAGACTCGTAACGTGACAATACATTTCAGAGCAGTGGAGAGTTACTTATATTTTCAAAGCCGAATACCAAGCAACTGAATGAGGATGACAAATTTTCCACCTAATTGTAGGTATTCCTCTATTGACATGACAATACATTTCAGAGCAGTGGAGAGTTACTTATATTTTCAAAGCCGAATACCAAGCAACTGAATGAGGATGACAAATTTTCCACCTAATTGTAGGTATTCCTCTATTGATGCCCCCCCTACCTAAGCTATTATGTTACTAGTATGAAGAAGATAATGCATAAATCTCATGTCAATCTCCCCATCCCAAAAAACAATAAAAGATCAACCAAGCAACCCACTATTGATATCTGTATCATACCAACTTTTATAACCCACAATACCTGCCTCACACAACATAAGGAGAATGCTTCCTTCTCTACTCAATAGTCCCTTAGAAGTTATTTCCTCCACTTCTCTTTAGGTATATATATTCCAAACCATTGGTTATTTCAAATTTAACTCCAACAACCTTTCTCTTGTTACTTAGGCATTTTATTATCAACTTTCTTCAGGGATTTCAAGGGTGTATCTCTAGTTAGTCTAGTTCCTATAGTTGTACATCAATATCTTACTTTTTATATCTATGGCTTCATATTCCTTATCCTTTTCTCGTATATACTCTCATGGATTTCTTTCATAGTCTATATAGATCCATAGTATGACAACTGCCTTTTTCCTAGGTAAAGCTCCTATTTTCTCTTCTCTAAAGCTTTAAAAAAGAACCTCCTCTTTTCTTATTTGAATTTCCTCTTTTGGGATGAGTGAAGGTGAAAAGCAAGTCCTACTCCAAATTCTCTTAGTTCCAACAATGTGGGTAACAAATTCCCATAAACATAGGAGGTGGTTGCTTAAATCTAGGAGATGGTTAAGCCCACCTATATTTTCTCAAATTAGAATATAGGTTAGGCTCAACTTAAACATTGTCAAAGAGTGAAGGGTTGGGTTCATCGAAAGGTGGGTAAGAAAAGTAGGCATAGGAAACATAGCTAACTATTCATATAGACATTGCCTTAGACTCCCTTACCTTTTCCGTCTTATGGTATCATATCCTCTTTATATGCTTAATCTTAATCATCCTTGAATTCTTTATTAATTTCAAATGTTAATGTTTACAAGTATTTAAAATCACCATGCCATGTCTACCTCACAATGTGAATAAATACAAATAATAAAAGTATTTATACAAAAATATTTAAACATATAAATAATTAAGTTAAGACAATTCTAAGGAATTGAAGTCGTAATATTACTAAAACCATAAGGATGACTAGTTAATGACTAGTTAATTTGACCATCTTTTAAAAGTTTGGTTAGTTATTCTAAATAATGTGTCAATTTTGTGTTTATTATATATCTATAATATGTATCCAAAGTTAAGAGACATACTTTGGTAGAGATATATAGGTGGCTTCATCTGTTGTAATGAATTTCTTTCTACGATTGTTATTTGATCCATGAATGCGTCTCATATGTATTGAAATGGAACTAGTTTGCTTACAAAGTTTGACATAAGTGAATCTTCAAAAGATTTAAGATTACTAGAGAAAACTAGATCATAGTGAGGCCAACATGCATTAATAATTATGCCCTTCTGCCAATAGCAAACAATGATGGAATTCCATGACACCAAATTTTAGTTAGGAATTCTTTCAAACACTCGGCTTACATCATCTAGAGTGAATAAATAGACACACATAGGTAGGTTCTATTTCAAACACTTGGTGTGCATTATCTTTAGCCAACAAATGGATACACAAAGGTAGAAGAGTAAATGGGCTAAATATTTCTTACCTATTTGGGTGTCATTTATTCAGATTAAAGTGTAATGTTGGTCCTCTAGAATTGTCCTCTACTCTCTATGGTGTCTTTATCTCAATGCTTCACAATAAGCACAAGTTCCTTCTTACATATTCCTGCTTACATATCAAGGTTTCTACTCTCTAAAGTGTCTTCATCTCAAGGCTTCACAATAAGCACAAGTTCCCGCTTACATATCAAGGTTCCTATCATTATGGTTTTTTGCATGAGGTTTTGGCAATCCCAGACCACATTTTGTCGAGCAATGCTGGAAGAGTAGGGTTATGTTGAGGGTAGAGAGAAAGGGAAAATAAGACATGAACTAACCAAGAAATGGGGGAAGAGTAGGGTCATATCGGACATGGGGAGAGATAGGGAATCTGATGATGGGAACAATGAACAAGAGTCAGAAATGATGGGCACACAAATGCTAATGAGAGACGAATGCACAATGTAGATTTTGTTTGTATAGTTTTTTTTAAGTTTTTAATATATAAAATTTATTTTATAAGTTTTTAAATACTATTTGATGCTTTTTGGTTTGATTTTTAATAAGTTTTAAATATGTATTTTGTAAATATGTTTCAATTTTTTTTAATGTTATGATGAGAATAATGATTAACATGAGAATGAAGATGATGATGATGATGACAATGATAGACTTTATGATGATGCCAATTATAAAAACGACGATGAAGATGACGAGGACAAGGATGAGGACGAGGACAATGATGATAGAGATAATGATGAAGTTTATGAATAGGATGATGGCGGTGATAATGATGATGACACGGACAAGGATGAGGATGGAGATGATGATGACCACACATTTTCTTGTGTTGTTGTTGCCTCCCCCTATTGGTCATTTTGGTCTCTACATTGACGTTTCTCTTGTTCTCCACCTTCTGGCTCATTTATCCTTTGATCTTCTTGTCATGCAACTTAACTTGGAAACCCCAAATTTTGGTATCTTTAAGGATGTCAACTCATTTTCTCCATGACATTGATCTTAAGGATTGTACTGAATGTTTCCCCTTTGAATTCTCAAGGAAAGTACCTAATGTTTATTTAGAGAAGGAACCTAATCCGTCTCCCGACAATCCAATGGACATGTATATACGAGAGGATCATGAGAAAGAAGGGAAATCAAGGAGACATAGTTGTAGGGTGATTGTTAAAGGAAAACAACAATAAAAGGTCCATCAATTAAGGAAAATGTCGGTAGATTAGGTGTTAATTGAATGTTGGGTACCTCTTGCTATTCTATATGTATTAATGCCCACATATAACCTTTCTCTACTTTCCTCCCTTTGCAATTCCACAATAGAGTGCACGCGATAAAGTGTATTAGGGTAGAGTGAGAGCCATGGTCGTGGTGGAGAAAATGTATGGTTTAATATTCTTCCTTTTAATTTTTAATTTAATTTTATACAATGATGATGAAAAAGATAAGGATGAGGATGATGACAATGGTGATGATGATAATCACTTGTCTAAAAAAAGTAAGGTTGTGAATGAAGGATCTCCTTATTTGATTTTTCTTTTGTCTTCTTACTACATGCTACCTTTTTGTTGTTTTTTCCTCCTCCATGTTGGTTGCTTAGGTATCTGGCTTGATGTTACCCTTGGACTTCACCTTGTAGTTTGTTTATCCTTTTGTATTCCTACCATGTAACTTATATTGGAAACCCAAACTTTTTGGTATGCCAAAGGATGGTGGCTCATTTTCTCCATGCCACTTGTAAGGAAAGTGGGAAACTCTTCATTGTGTTTTCATTTCCTTCGGCCCATTGGTTGATTTGGAATTCCATTGACTAGTCCATTAGTGTTTGAAATAATGAAGAAATCATTAATGAAATTATGAATGCATCTCACACAATATTACAGAAGTGTCAAATATTACATTGTAAAAAAGATTTAAAAAATTTGAGTAGGTATTGATTATTGAGGTAGGGTAAGCAATGTTATAGATGATAAATAATATCAAAGAAATGTTGTCTACATGAGTTGATCTAAGGGAGTGAATGGAATAGGAAAGGGAATTCCAAAGGAAACAATCATGGGTTAATCGTAGAGGAAAATTTAATAGACTAAGACTTTGTTTTTCATCCTAGACAATGTCATAGGCTATAAGAATCATCCCTTTAATAGGTGTCATCATAATCGGCTTTGGTGATGATCATAAATACCCATCAAAGACACATCGTCACTAATGTCACTTTTTTAGTGTAGTGACACATGCAAACATATAAAATGTACCACATAAGATAAATGGAAGGTTGAGTAAGAAAACATACTCGCTCCACTATTATACTTTGCTTCTCCATTGGAAGACCTTGCTTTTCCTCTCCACTAAGTATTGCTGCATTAATTAGTGTTGAAGAAACATCCATATCTATGTTAGAGACTAAAAACATTTCACCCATAAGATTAATTCTAAATTATAAGTATATCAAAAATACATCCAAACACATGCACTAACATTTCTTCAATGATTTTTTGTTTTTGAAATAAGGAAGTAGAATTCCTACCTCCGCTCCAAAGTCCTTTGGAAATGCTCTTTGACATTCTGTGAAGTGTCAATGTCATATTTGTTTAGCATCAAGATATTATATTGGAAATTTTTTGAATTGAGCATAACTCAAAACATCATTTATTCACTTTCCAACTCTACATCAAAATTTATGCACCCAAGGACATCATCACCTTGGACATGATAGTGATGTCATTTTTAACAATATAACAATTTACCCACAATTAAAAACTCTAAAGTAAATGTAGATATAGAAAATATGTCTGCATTTTAGTTTTTACCCCAGGGGACCACTGCATCTAGCCATTACAAAAATGAAACTCTTTGATACACATGCCACCCAATAGAAAATTTATTCCCCAAATGGGAAAATTTTCTACTCAATAACAAACTACGTGAAACCATACTCATGGCACTTTGGAAAATTATATGTGTGTGTGTGTGTGTGTGTGTGTGTGTGTGTGTGTTTGTGTGTGTGTGTAATAGGGTAATCAACAACTAGGTACTTTGCTGGTACTTGTGTGACACGGGGTCCAGGGATCCAATATCGCTACCGCTATACCCCTAGGTGCATCCACAAGGGTTAAACCATGGAACACGGGTAATATTGGGGGGATTTGAACACACGACCTTCCATTTACAACTTAACACCTTTACCACTTTCTCTGTCCCCCATGGACTTGGAAAACTATATTTGAAACTATATACCAGTTGGTATTTTTTAGAAATTTCCACCTAGAATGAGACTTACAATTATTCGACTTGGATAAAAATTAACATGGAATGAAAACTATTGGTCCAGTAATTATAGAATCAAATTATCATGTGACTAGCATGTAGTATTGCACATTCTTATTCTTCTTTCCCATGGAAAAATTTAGTTTAGACATCTTATCGTTGGGATTGAAGGGTTTCTATCCATATGTGAAAAATAGGTCCACAACCTACTTTCCCATCATTGCTAGGGACGATTCTAAGAATTAGACAATCATGAATCATCACTTTATTTATATGATTGGTCCTTTATATTTTTAAGGGCCTCTAAGGGTGCCACTGGACCATATCTCTAGTTATTTGATTTCAAAGTGCAAAATTGATTAAATAAAGTCCTTGCTGATGTCTCTAGACTTCTTGATGTTGTCATTTACTTCTATGTCCTTGTTCCGAGAAAATTAACCTAGTTCCTTTTTAATGTTCCCATATATTCCACCTTAATACACGGCTTCCCCATGCTTTAGAATTGACTAAACCATGTCCAAGTGTTGTTCACATAGAACCTTTCCCCACTTCAATCTTCAAATTTATCATTTGAATATTTTCTACTACCACCAATATTTGCATTGGGGGTTAGTTAGCCCCGACATGCACCGAAGGATTCTTCATAACCCTTGCATCCTCCTACTCATTGGAGCTTGGAAATTGCTTTGATTATCAATTATAAGTTGCATGTTTCAATGCCATCCATTTTTGGGGCTAGTTGATTCAACAAGTGAGTTGTTACACATTTTTAAACACATTTCAACTTACATGACCAATATCTTACTATCTTTAATCATCCAACACCCTTTGTGGGATCCAAGTTAGCATGTAATTTGGCATTGTATCTCAACTTTTGGTTCATCATGCATAAGTAGTTTTCTTATAAAAATTGGCCTACTTGAATCTCTCAATTCCATGGATCAACTCAATGGAGTTGTGGCACCATATTACTTATTTTAATTTTGAGAATAGGTTGAGGGAATTATGTACCCCATGCCTCTATTCATTTTATTTATGAAATAAACCTAACGTGAATCCAACTATCATGAGGGAAACTTCAAAAGAAACTAGCTACTAGAGGGTTTGATGTGCCATGTGTAGGGATTACACATAATCCTTTTAGAGGAAATATTTCACCAATGAGTGTGTAAGGGAATAATTTTAATTGTTAGTTGGATCAATCATGAGTGTTTGTGGGATGGATTTGTATCTTTCCAACCTAGGTTTTATTCCTGTAAGTGACATGTCAAGCTCATAATGAGTATATTGTTGTAATGACTCCGAGCCTTGTTCTTGACATAGCCTTGTGCCTTGATGATTCTAGGGTTTACCCTGGATACCATCCTTGAAATGAGAGGAAGTTCTTGATGGTTTTCCTTGCGATTTTCATAAACCATCATGCAAATTAAATTAGGCACAATGTTTTTGAAAACTATCCCTAAAAGTATTGAGAATTAATTTTTTTGAAGTGATTTGTACAAAGACACCTCCCAAATTTCAATTATCATAAATTTTAGTGGTGATTTCCAAAAAATTCCTCTTAAACTTCAATTGTCATGACCTTTAGGGGAAGTTTTTAAAAACTACCTCCAAAGCTTCATTTTCATGAATTTTGAGGACAATTTTAACAAACTACCCTAAAAGCACTTAAAAAACATTTCGACATGGTTTTTTCAAGACCATCACAAGCCTAGATGATTCCTAAACAGGTAAATTTGTGTAGTGAAAAGAAAAAAATATTTTGAGAAATAAACAATGTGATGCATCCATGAATATCATTAAAAGAAGATACACCATTGCCTAAAATATATCAATGTTACCCAGTGCATGGAATATGTATTCGAAAACCCATTGTTAATAATCCTTTTTTCCACATAAAAAAAGATATACTTCTCCATTGGATGTAGCTTGGGTGTTTGTGAGGAATGAAGGTTACCCTCCTCACCCAGGTTCATTTCCTTGTAAGTGACACATTGAGCCGTTAAATGGGCCTATAATATTCTCTTGTTTTTGATCTCCCACTATACCAAAATTATTGGCCATCACATGTCCCCTTGCAGATTTTAGGGGGGTTTTATGTGAATGTAGAGAGCATCGATCTTCGGTTCCATGAACCACATGAAAAAAAATTGATATACTTGATATTCCAGAGATTTAAAGTATATAATGAATTACAACATCTTTCATATCCATAATCAAGCCAATATTACCATCCTTCGAACTGATACTTCATACTATCAAAATTTACATATTTGCTGAAAATCCAATCAGAAGGACTACTCATTCATACACAAGAACTACCCTTTCTTCTTACCAAAAAGGAAGGGCTGGAATACTAACAAAAAACCTATAGAAACCAACAACCTATTGAGAATCCATAAAGAATAAATACTATAAGAATTGCAAAGGACCTTCAGATATCAAAGCATTATTATGAAATTCCATGAAAGAGAGAGTTCCTTCAGGCTCCCTTAAAGCTTTCTTTGACAGAGAATCCACCATAAAATTAAATTCCCATAAAGAATAAATACTATAAGACTCAAAAAGGACCTTTGGATATCAAAGCATTATTATGAAATTCCATGAAGGAGAGAGTTCCTTCAGGATCCCTTAAAGCTTTCTTTGACATGAGTGAAGGATAATCCCCGAAAGAAATCTTGAAATAGTTTGATTCTTCACTTCCCCAATCCAAATTCAACACTTCCTGTTAATCCCTCCTAAAAACCCATTTCATTAGGGTATTGCAATCCCCAAACACTTTTAGGCGCACACTATTTTGATGATTTACAAAGAATACTACTCCCCAAAATTCCAACAACTATGCTCTAGAATTTGTGCCATTCCCACCTCCAAGCTTGATATAATAATAGTGACCTCCATCAAGTCAAAGGACCATTCCAACTCCACAAAGTCCACTATGACCTTGACAAGCTCCATTAAATAATCCTATATGACCTTGCCAATCAATAGGTGAGATATGATTATTATTCAAAATAACAACTTGATCTTCTTTGTAAAATTACTTATACGCACCCAATATCCTTTGAACCACCAAATTATGATATTTGGGTTTATTTTCAAAAAATAGAGGATTTTTGTGAACCCGCTACGCCAACTAATAAAACAGATAAGCTCTCTATGTTGATATAAAGAGGGATTTGCAAACCACTTAGAGAGACTAAATTACAAAGAATAAGAGATCCATGAACTAGAAATATATAGAATATATCTCACCTCCTCTAAGATATTTTCGGAAAATTAACCATGGACATATGATTCATTGTTTCCTAATCTGAGCAACATAAAAGGCATAACTTGGACCAAATCGCCCTTTCTTCAAAAAGTTGTCCTAAGTAAGAATCTTATTATCCAAAACCAACTAGATGAACAATTTTACTTTAAGGGGCAATTACATTTCCACACAATTGAAAATCACCATTAATAATCGTTATGAATGCATCAATGAGAATATATACCTTGTACACCTCGATGCACATAATTTAACAAAAGATACCTAGTACATATTGCATATCAATACACATCAATTCCTATATTACAATATGCATCAAAATGTTATATATCATTGCTATTTTGTTGACGAGAATGGTGTTATTTTAACATGTATTAGCATTTATGAATTTTATTTATACAGGCATCAACACATATGGTTTTTCAAAAAACATATATGCACATATTTTTATACACATCGAAATTGTTTTGTACCGTTAACGATGTTAACACTTAAAATTTATCCTTTATTTGTGGAAGGATAGTTCCAAGGTAACCTTTCAAACCAACCTTTAGGAGGAAAGGTGGCTTCTTTCCTACCAGAGAGGGCTCTCTCAACAAATAGATACAATGGCCAAAGATATTTTTACATAAACAAAATCAATGATGTAAATGGCTGAAAAAAGAGGATACAATTGGGCATGGAGTTAAAATCATGAGTTTTTAACGATAAACAGGGCTTATGCAATACGATTTTTTCCACATAGGAGGGATCACTATTCTTTCACAATCAAGTTCTTAATTGTTGGTGATAAAAGAGGAGATATGAACAGTCCATTAATATGTGCACCAAATAAACATGAATCCAATATTAAGTTTATAGGAAATAGGTTTGTGAATACATGAATCCTATAAACCAGGGCATATGAGTATGAATTATGATTCAACACAATCTCATTCAAGCATGAAAATATAACACAATGGAAACAGATAATAGGAATAACATTCATAGAATAAAAGGAAATACAGGTTGTAAAACAACGGCATGATAATCTCTACTTTGAAAAGTTCTTGCTTGGATCTACAAAATTTTTATTAACTTGAAAATTCCCAGTTACAAAATGTTTTTCACTCTTGTGGGTTCTAACCCAAATCGCATTGCAAAACATGCTTTTATACTTCAAAAAACTCCTCGAGCTGATACCTTACTACTCATTTTCTAAAAATAGGCTACTTGTAACTTCCGTATTACATCTGATATATAACTAAAAAATAAATTTCCCTAAATATTAGAAAATATTCAATTTCACGTTGAAGTGGACCTTGATATATTCTTTTCTCGAGAATTATGGATGAGTGTCTTCATTGATGTAACTTATACTTCATTCTCCCGAATTTCTCAACTATCTTCCACATATCTCAAGAAGGCACTTCATGACTTTTCATTTCATTGGAAAAAACTCTCAACTCCACATGATCCACATAAGAAATAGGAGTAAGATTGGCACCTGTCATTCTGAATAGATTTAAAATTTCAAAATCCATGTCTAGTTTATCAATTATAACTTTCCTTGTCAGAGACAGAGTCATATCCTCAAACTTCCTATGATCCATTCTAGATTGAACCAATAGAGCTTGATAATCAGATCGAGATATCAATTTACCATCCTCATCCCAAAAATAAGAGGGTCCCTTATGAAATAGCTCTGTAAATAAGCCTTTAAAATAATTTACTTGCTATAACATTTGATCATCTTTAGCTTGGACACTCTCAACATGATGATGATTTCTAATAACTTTCCTTGCCCAAATTATTATTGTGATTCTGTCTTTGATTCCCATTGTTTTCATTTCCTCTTTTGACAGTGTGTTGAGGAAATTGATAGTATTCTGATATGTCTTTGCTGACCTTTTATCCAAAGTTTCCTTCATGACTGGACAACTCTGTCTTGTTGTACTGATCGCAACTTCTTTTATCTTTTATAAGATTTAAATAGGGCCTCATTTTTGTAGCCTCAATTGTAATCATATACCAAATTAGATGTCTAGCCCCCTGCACCGACAATTATCCTAAAACATTTTCTGTCATCTTTTCAATATTTTCATTCTTTTATTTAATTTTATTCTAAAAAGTTCTCCTTTCTTCTTCTTTCTTATTAATCGCCTCAGCTAATTTCTGGTTTTCTACCTTCAATCCTTTAGTTTCTTCATCTTTCAAGAAATTAAAGACTGTCTCAAAAGTGTTGTTTCTGATCTCATGAGTGAATACTATATTTGGGAACTTTAAATTCTCTTCATTAAAGAACAAGAACATCCTAACCAAATAGGACTGAAACCTGAAATGTATAGTCATGTGGAAATTCACTAGCTATAAACGAAAATTTTCATCTAGGAATTCATCAAATTTAAGACAAAAGTATTGATTGGGCTAAGATTCAAGCTGATGCAGACTCAACCTAAAAAATAAGCTCAACAAGACTTCAGGAACAAACCTATCAACCCTAAAAATTGACACAACATGGAAATAACCCACTATGATTATTCATTAAACAAGTCAATATCAAGAGGAAAAAGGCTCATTTTCAATTGAAATACCAGGTTTAAGGATTTTTGACAGAAAGGCTTGCTTCTCTTATGTTGTAGCATGCCTGTATAGTTCAATTAGTATTTCATCCATGAAATATTAAAGGTTTTGGGAAAATGTCAGTGGAACTTCTAATGCATCTCTAATGACCAAAGAATTAAATGGGCAAAGGATTTTGGACTGGTTAGCATCTGTTATAAATCGTTATGACTAAGAATAACTGGATGCACACTAAGAAACAAAATATGGAAAATTGAGGGTTTGGTCTGGACATAAATGGTGGAAATGGGACCTGTGAATGCTGTGTACAACAACTCCTTGTGTTTCTAAAGTTTTTGTTTTGTTCTTTAACTCATGCATAGGGACAAAAGACAGTACTGTGTCAAAAACATATCCATCCCTGTCCTCAAATATTTCCTCTAGTTTATTAGTCTCCCTAACCTGTGCTTTGACTTTAGCTTCTCCTTCCATTTTTAAAAACATTTGGTGGGTTAAGATACGCCTCCTACTTGGAAAATGATGGCTGAAAAGAGTAGGTCTGACTTGGCTTCCAAATGTACAGGCACATTTTTCCTCGGGTGTAAAAAGACAAATTCCATATTTCCACGTGACTTTCCCTTATATAATATTCCAAAAGCAACATGGATATCGCAGGGGGGTGGTTTTTGATTACCACTTTTCATCTAGCAGAATGATTCTCCACACACCACATGACAAGCTGTAAACAGTCCTCTATCGCTTTCCCATTCCATCTTCCTTGCAAGTTGAGAGCACGAAATGCACTCCAACCGTCGATCTTCTTCCCCTCTAATCCCACACCGTTGATTATTTCCAACCTTTAACATGTTCCAATGGTCATTTCAACAAAGTTGGTCAATGATATAAATCGTGCACCTTCATTCAATGGATTCCTTATCTGCCTTCGATCTCATCCACTCTTGAATGTAAACCGTTGATTCTTTTACAAGATATTGTTAGGCACTTTATCCACCATTTTTCTCACTTTCAACACATCCGCGGTCATATGGAAAGTTTTCTTTCCTTTAAGCACCTTACTTGTTAACCCTTGGTTACATTTAAAAAATAAAATGAGAACCTATCTCCTTCCCTTAAACCTCTTCCGACCATTTGGAACAAATTCTGTGCTAACAAACGATATTGTTGATGACTACTATAACTATTGTTATATGAACCATCACTAGTATGGGAATGTTTATAAACACATCGATGCTTAAAATTTGTTAAAGCACCAATGTCTCTACTACTTTACACACGAAAATATATTTTAATCGTAACGATGACAATATCATTAATTAAAATTTTGTTACCATCATTAAAATAAACATCGTGTTTAAAACACACATGCACACTATTGCTATTATATATTAAACAATCATTGATTCGTAATAGCAATTTAAACACACCATTTAATATTTATTCATTCCTCACACTCTTCAGTGAGTTCAAAAAAGACAATGCACTAATATGTCTATATTATTATTATTATTATTAAATCTCAATAAGTCATAAAATTATCATTTTTTTATAATAATATAAAGTTTTAAATTTTGATTATTGCAGTATTTGGATATAATGATTCATTAATGTGTTATACCATTGGTACCCTTTTGTTCGTTGTAACAATGTAAATCATCTATATATTTAATGATCAATGTAACATGTTACAACATTGGAGAATGCAAAAAAATAAGAAACCCATTTTATTATTTAAGAAATATAATGCCCTCCAACACCTTTTTTTTCCAGAGGAAAGCTCCACGGAAAACCCAGCAATACTTCCCCACATTAGTGGATGGTAGAGGTGGTAAACCGTCGGCCATCCTCGCAGATGGCCTAACCCCGAAGGACTCAAGGCTCGAACCCGTGACCTCTCCCCGTACCGAGAGAGTGTGCGCACGTCTTACCAATTGAGCTAACCCTTGGGGCTACAAACCCATTTTATTATATATGAATAAGAGGTGCTTTGTCATACAAAATGGGACAACACAAAGGTCCACGATAATCAAAATGCCATTATGTAAATGTTACACTTATTACTAACCTAATGTCATCCAATTGGAACAATATATACAATACACTAAACAAAATCTCAAATTTTCACAGACAAACATTTCAATTAAACATAAAACTTGCAATAACATTCAGTTATATTGTTCATCATTCTTCACTCAAATTGTTTATGCCAGAAATTGTTTCCAGACTACAAGAAAACAAGCCAACATAATCTCAAATATCTCAATAAAACAAAACAGGGTTTTTAGGGTTTTTTAAAAGTTTTCTAGTTGTGAAGTTTGATGACAAGAGGGAATGCATTCATAAGCCAAATAAAACTAAATCACAAACATAGAAAAACTGAGATGCATAACATAATAACCATGTATCGAACAGAAAATAACACTGAGGTTCATCCACAAATGGCAAGCACTACAAGTATAAAAACTTTAAACCAACAATGAAATTACCAATTGAGTAGCTAAAACAAGCTATAAATGAAGCCAGAGAACAAACTGAAGGGAAAATAGAGCATATATTTCATAATCAGTCATTCAAATACTCATAAGAGTCATTTACTTAGCTTATGAACAAGTCTGAAGACCTCCTCTAGCCAGCCAAAAAATCAAACCCTTAGTCCTCTTTATGACATGCATTCATACTATCTTTCAAAATTGGTTAAGGACTAAACCCTAACTTCTTTTTAGCATACTCATCGAAATAGTTCTATCAAAATAATAATTACAAAAATGAAATATCCTTCAAAACATAATTAATAACTGATTGTGTGAACAAGCTTCATATATCTTTAGCTGCTTCAGCTAACAAGGCTATCCCTTCTAGGGCTTGGGCCTTTCTTCTAGCCTTCAGTTGATTTACTTCCATATCTGCCATCTTTCTAGTGAGTTCTTCATTTTGCTGCTGTAGATATTTGATGGTTTGTTTCAACATTGTAAATTGAGACTCTGTATTCCTCTTCCTTTTCAATGCCTCTTTTGAGACTACAATCAACTCCTGATAGTGGCTATTCACCTCATCCAGATCCTCCCTGAGTCTTCTATTTGCCATAACCAAGCCATCATTTGTCTCCTGCATATATTCCACCTGATATTTATACTGTTTTACAATTCTTTGTAAATTCTCTTTTTCTGAATCAAATGCTTTATTTCCTGCTGTGCTTTACATCTCATTTAGAAGCCATGGAATGTTTAGTCTCCTATAGATTTCTTCATCTTCTGGCAACAATTCTATAGGAGTTTCAGGAAAACTTAGGTTTTCTTTAGTCTCAGCTTCACAAGGAACATTTTCCTCAACCATTACCTTCTTTTCTGAGTGAGAAGCCTTTATCTTACCTTCTTGCAGCTCCTGCAACATTTGACTTCGTATCTCTAGGAAAATATCAGATAATTTAGTCTTAGTAAGGGAATACTCTCTTTCTGATTCCATTGGTCTTTTCCCTTTACTGTCACCCTTATCAACATCCAATTTTTCATCAGATGAGGAGTCATCTACCACTGTTACTCCTTCTTTATTCAATTTAGGGTTTAGCAATTTCTTCATATTTAGCCTAAGCTTGTTTATGGGTCTAGTCTTTGGTCTCCACATTGGAGCAAGTTCCCCTAACATTTTGAAAGTTTTTCCCTGATGGGTGACTGAGGCAAATTCAATAAATTTTAGCTTCTTTCTCTTTGGTACTGCTACCTCATCTTCCTGGCTATGAAATTCCTTTTTAGTGCCAACTTTAGTTTCATCAATAACATGAAGTTTATCCTCCTCAAACAGACATTTTTCATCTTCATATAGAACTGTGGTTGGAAGTTGTTTTTGGAGCTCAATATCTTCCTTCTGAAATTTTCTCTGTAGGCACAATCTTTTCATCAACAATGGTCTGTGCTGGTACATCATTCTGAACAGGCTCGGTCTCCTTATTATTAGACTGCAAATCTTTGCTCTCAATGTTTTTAAGATGTTGTTTAGACTCAAAATATTCATTTGCAGGATTTGATACTTCCTCCAATTTAATCCTATCTTCATCTTTAACGTTTACCTTATGTGTGAGCTTTCTGATCAAGGTCTGTCCTTTATCAGCCTGTTTTTTGTGAGACTGTCCCTCTTGACTATTCTAAAACCCTGACCAGAAAAGGAAATATTCCCAAGTTTTTCCTTTACTCTGCATAATGGTGTTTATAATGAGTTTGATAAGCCCATGGTGGAAAATGGATTGTCTAGTAAGATTCTGGTGCTCCTTAATTTTGCAAGACATCTTCTGCAGGCTCTTTAGAAAGAAGAAGGCCAGGTTCATCTTTGACTCATTACTGAGGTGTTGGAGAAATTTGAAGTGGTATTTAAAAACGAAGGCATATCTTCCTTCACATGTAATATAAATTTGTAAAAACTTAATAGGTTCTATCCATTTAGGCCTGAAGTTATGGATGGGTACACCCTTAACCCAATCTGCAATTACACCAGGAAGTAGGTACCTTTGTGCATTAAAGGTGAATGGCACCTTCTTAAACCACAATTCTCCCCCATTTTTAATTCTTGTTGCATCAGCTACTAACTCTTTGGTCAATTTGAATTGCAAAGTATCAAAAGCTACAGTGTCTTTGTCATAGCACTGAGCAAACTTATGGGAGACCTCTGCATTGTAACCATCAATCTTCTTGAAAAAGGTCAACCATCCTGCATTTTCAAACAACTCTGCACATTTTGAAAATTTATCTATCCAACTAAGATCAGTGGGCTCATCTCTATTAGTTTTTCCACTTTTCTTCATTTTCAATACGGTTTACAGCACCTGTCAATAATCTCACAATCTATTTATCTTCAAATTCTCACACTCTGCCCTATCACACAGTTCATGAACTCTTCTGTACCAATTTTTCAACAATTTGACCTAATCACAAAATTCAAGGATCTCCAATAGTTCTGCTCTGAAGTTTATTATTTCAAACGATGAATACTTGGATATATTGATTAATATTTCATCATTCATAGTCTATTGAGTGAGCAAATTCATATCCTTCCTTAGAATTTTGACATTATCAACTTTAACAGAAAACCCCCAATTAAACAAACCCTATCAAATGCCACACGGGGTACCTTCTCAAAAGCTTAATACAAGCGCTGGGAGTCGATCTCTTCAAAAATTAGGTGTTGAATTTGACGTTCCAGCTATCTTCAACTGTCTAGCTCACTTCAAACTGTCACTGCTGGAAATCCCTAATTCTTCATTCAACTGTAAAAACTCCAATTTCTCAGCAATATGTTCCCACCACGACTTTCAATACCTTCATATTCTTCAGCTTAAGAACATATTGCCAAAAATCCTGCCTCGTTCCACTCACTATCATCATTCGCCATGAATTGCATGCATTAGCCACGATCTCCCTCATACGATGACCATACACCTGTTTCAATGATAAACTTGGCAAGACACATTTTAAATGTGATAATTGATGTGGTTAACACCTTAGGAACAAACCCCCCCAAAAAATCAGACTAAAAAATAACGATTTTGGCAGTCGCGACTTTCTTGTAGCGCTCTAGTGTATTTATTTCGCTCTTGCGCTACAAGAAAGTCCCAACATATAATTTCACCTCATTAAAGCACTAATCATGTTTAAGACTTGGTTTATATACTTAATCTTGACCTTAGTGTCATTTATTAAACCATTTAATCAATATATACCTTTTGGAACCCTTCAAGAATGAACTCTAAGCAAAATTTATAAAAGCATGCTTAGAAATAAGAAAAATCAAAATCATGAAAATTAAAAGATTGAACTTAAAATTAACCTTTATAAACAAAATTTCCTAGAAGCAAAAATACTAGCAAGGTTCAAAAACATAAATAAAAGCATAAAACTAAGGAAGACAAAATCATGACTTAACACAAACTACTGTCATTGCTCGATTTGTTTGTATCCCCTGGTTCTTCATTACTTGTAGGCGATATTGTATTTGGGTTATTTGACAAAATATTTTGTTGATTGGCTTGATTCTATTCATCCTCTTTATTTTCCATCTACAAACATAAAAATAAAGTGTGATGAGCATATGTATATTTCTCATATAATATATATGGTTGTGTAAATAAAAAATCACCATACGAAGATGTGATTCCAAAAAATTACACATTTTTTCAAAACCATTCATTATGTTGTTTCTCAACAACTCTTATGTTGTCTCCACTCCATACTTTGTTTCCTCCAAGTTTTATATGCCATGGTAAATAATTGATATAATTAATATATATTTTATTTCTTGTTCTATTAGTTATAAAATGAAGGAACTTAAAGAACATAGATACTTAGAAATTACACAATTAACCTTTGATACTCTAGCATATACTCACAACCCATACTTAACCCAATGTCAAACAATTCCTTGGATGGGTCGTCTTTGTATGTTATCACATGTTAGAAGACATTCACGGACAAGTGAAAATTAATTACAATATAAAGATCAAAACAAATATGAAATATTAAGAAAACACAAGTACTCACAAACTTTGGAATCAACCGTTTTCTTCCTCGTCATCCTATCTTATGTGTTGAACAAGTTCCATTTTGTTGTCTTGTTTTTTTTTGCATCGAAACAATTGGAAATCAATATTTTGTGCAATAACTAAATCCTCTGTACACAAAAAAATTCAAATAGTACATATATTTGGTGCACTTGTTGTTTCGATGGATCCTCCTATGATGCAATTATGTTTATTTCTTTGACCATGTTCTTATACATTTTTTCGATATCCTTACTAGCATGTTTCATATATCACCTCATTCGTCTTTTGAAAATTTCAAAATCTTCATAAAAAATGAAAAGCATAAAAACAAAACTTTTAAGATTTATATGAAATAAATATAGCCTAAATATTAGTTTCATAATTTTTTGTGGTAAACACATATTATAGAAAAACATGTTTAGAAATAATATTTTTATTTTTTTTGTAATTGTACGTATTTTCTATTTCAAGTCTATGATAGATCTTATTGACCACTGATATGGAAACACTTGCTATAGTTTATATATAACCTAATTTTTGGAGTCATTGGATTAATTTTTTATACTGTAAATGGAAAATTCTATATTCTTTTTCCACTGCATCCTTCATATCTTTATAAACCCCACCCCCCACTATTCATTTAATTTTAGCACCACTGGAGATGAACTGAGTACCAATTCATCATCATTTACATCTTTCATATTTTTTATATTCTTAGGATGACATTCCATTCCCTCAATCCCTTCATAACATTCAACAAATGTGAAATAGCATGTTTGAAACATGTTAGTGACTATGTTAAGACGTACATTATTACTGAAAATTTAGAGAAAAATTTCATGTTTATTTCCATTTGATTCACATAATTCCTCCCTCAACACAATTTCCACAAAGGTTTTATGCTTGTCTACACTCATATCACAAAAAAAATCTTCAAGTTTTTTCTCTGCATGACGCACATTAACTAATACACATCAATTTGAACCTATGGATGATTTAAATATATTAATTTTATACTTAAATTTCAAATACCTTGTCTTGTTCTCTTTTTGGGATGTGCTCACACTATTTTTGTTGCAACAATTTTTTCCCTTAGACTTCTATGAGACATGTTCTATCAATGAAATCCTTGCATCATGAGATCTAGAAACTATGAAATATGTTTTACAAATAAAGCAAGGAATTTTCGATGAGAAAAAAACATCGACATAGAGAATCAAAATCAGTGGTTGACCATCCAAAACCTTGTAGTAAAGGTTTTTATTTGCATCACTCATAAGGAATCCCAGACTCACCAAGTATTTGTCTATCCGAGCATACCAAGAATGTGGTGCTTGCTTGAGTCCATATAAGGCATTTTCAGCCTGCATATGTGAGACTCCTTTACATGGATAATGAATCCCTTTGGTTGCTCGATATATACCTCTTCCCCAATCACATCATTAAGGAAGGATTTTTTAACTTCCATGTGATGCAGATTCCATCCCATAGATGAGGAAATAGAAATAATAGTTCTTATGGAAGTGTAACGAGCCATGGGAGCAAATTTCTCATCATAATGAATTCCCTCTTTCTGGGAGAATCTTCTAGCCACAAATCTAGCCTTTTGTTTTTTAACATTTCCATATGCTCCATTTTTGATTTTGTATATCCACTTGGAAGTCACTACTGACTTACAATCATGTCTTGAAACTACATTTGACACATCATTTTCATGATGGATTGATATTTTTCCATCATGGCATCCTTCCATACCCGCTGGTTAAAAGCCTCCTCATTGCTTGTGGGATCTGAATCAATAATGTGGCTCATTGGTTCCACATAGCTCGAGAATATCTAAAGTCTCTTTCTTTCATGGAAGGTACAATGGGGAGATTCATGTCCCTCTATCTCCTACAATGTCTGTTGTTCCCATCTAGGCCTATTCCATCCCACTGCAATATTTCTGGGAACATAAATTGGATCTAATTGATCAATGGGATCGATTGTCTCATATTTTTTAGTTCACCCCCTTTGAACTGCTAGAGGGGGTGATGAAATCATCTCCTTTAGAGCTTCAAGCTCCTCATCATAAATATATATGTTTGATCCTATTTATTTTCTGAATGCCATATCTTCTTCTAAGGTGACATGTCTGTTGATTTCGATCTGCCTTGATCCTGGGAGGTAAACTTTGTAAGTATTTGGAAGATTCACTGCATCCCACAAATGTTCCCTTCTTTCCTGAAGGTTATAACTTTGTCCTCTTTTCCCTGGGCACATGAATGTAGACTTAGAGATCAACGATACATAGGTATCCTACCTCTAGATTCACACGTATGAAGGAATTTTCTAGAGTCATGTCCTTTATGGTCTTATGCGAACACCGATTCTGCACATATACTTCTGTACTGGAAGCTTATGCCCATAAGAACATAGGAAAACCATGATTATGTATCATGGCCTTGGATGCCTTAGTGATCAACATGTTGTTCCTTTATGCAACCCCATTCTGCTTAGGGTCGTAGGGAACTGTATACTCCCTCTTAGTTCCTACTTCCTTGCAAACATTGCTGAAGTTTGTAGAGGTGTATTCTCCTCTATTATCTGATCTCAAGACTTTGGTCATCTTTCCCGACAGGTTCTCAACTTCTGCCTTGAATTATTTGAACATGGATAACACCTCTTCAAATTATTTGTACCTAATGAATTAGATCCAAGTCTTTCGAGAGGGATCATCACTAAAGATAACATAATAGTGATATCCACCCAATGATTCAACTGTCATGGGTCCACACAAGTTGGAATGTACTAGTTTCAAAATTCCTTTGGACCTGCTTTCACTACTTAGAAAATATATATTGGCATTCTTTCAAAGTGAACATCCTGTACAAACACCATCATGATCTATGTTAAGTACTGGGAGTCTCTTCACCATTGTCCTTCAGTATGGAAGAGATCTATAATGTAAATGAGCGAGTCTCCGGTGCCATAGCTCTTCCAAACTAGTAGCATCATGTACAAGTTCCTAAACTGGTTGTGTGCTCAATTTGTATAATCTCTCTTGATTAACACCAATCATACGTGTTGAATCCATGCTAGATGTCTTATGCCATGCAAACACCTTCCCATTAGAGAATATGACTTTATAACCCTTGCCTTCCAAATCTGATATGGAGACAAAATTTCTTTTCATACCAGGTACATATAGTACATCATTCATATGAGTGTATCACCAGACTCTAACTAAAGAGAGGTAGATATTGTTCCCTTCATAGTATATGTCTCATAGTCTCCAAGTACCACTCGAATACGAGACTCGTTAATCAAGTATGGAAGATTCTCCTTGTATCCTGTCATATGCCTTGATGCATCACTATTTATCAACCAAGTGTCACTAGTGGTGGAAATTGTGCCTAAGATATATGAGATGAAAATAAGTTATGTAGCTTCTTAGAAATTCTTCATGGGAATATTAGACTTGGAAACTCCATCAAGTCTAAGTCCACCCTTCATATTGATCTTTTGACTGAAACTTGAAGAACAACTTCAGAAACCCCAGCAATAGCTAGGGAATTGATAAAGTATGGAGTCTTGCAAGATTGAAGCCATAGATGAGTGCGCGCTACCAAGGTGAGATGAGCAAGGTAAGACCAACCAATTCTGTGGAATGAAAGGTTGTATCCAAGCAGTGCTAGGTTTTGGCTCAACAATATTAGGTCAAAAAATGAAGTTTCACCAAACTGATTTTGGCATCCACCTAAAGATGTGCCCTAGGAAGGTGAGTTTCTCTATGTTCCTTTTTAGCTAAATTGAGGTGGAAAACACTCCAAACTGTGGAGCCTTAGTTTATGGAAATGAATTCTTTTAGCACCCCTCTACTACCATGTTAGAATTTGATAACTATAAAACCAAGATGAATTAAATAAAATCAAAGCACAAAAGCAATGTGTGGAGCTCATTTAAACATGATGATCAAAGATCATATCCCAACCATATCCAAAATAATGTCTCCCCTGAGCTCACCTTTCCAATGGATATAAATCATTTAGAGATAGGAGTACATCCAGATGATATTAGAATAATCCTAAGAAACACAAAGAGAAACTTCTCCAAGAATGGAGAACCCCAAAATTAGTCTTCTCCTAGCTGTAGCGAACTTGTCGCTTCACTTGACTGAACTTGCTTGAGTGCTTGATGTGAAAATGAAGTGAGGCTACCTCTATTTATAGTGAAAGTCGTTGGCAATTTTAATTTTTAGTTGGAGGCGATTTGTCCTTTTCACTAGGGTCGAATTGACTTGTTTGATCTCTTTCAGGGATGACTTGTGTTCTCTTTCAAGGCCATATTGTGAGTATGATCCTCACACATCTACTACAAAAACATAAATATCCAATATCCCATACATTTGCAAAAATCCATTACATATCCATTTCCCATAAGGAAAAACTCACCATGAAATAGTATAGAGGGTAAAATCCTAATGCTAGAGCTTGTAACCACATAAAACATAAGGGAAGCAACAAAAATGATAGGGTTCACGACGCTAAATATAACTATGAAAACCCTATTTTTTCTTTATATTTCTTTGTAAACATTAATAGGGAAAAAATAATGAATGAATTGTTTTGAAACAATTAGGGGAAAAATTGAGATGAATGTTAAGAATTTATAGACCTGAAATTTCTCTTATACAAAGTTGTATGCTACCTATGGTTATACCTTACAAAGTTGTTTCTTTAGAAATTTATGTCCATTCTAGTGTATTCCATTGGTAAATATCTCTTGTTAAATTTTGGCAAAATAACATAATAGTGGTTAGGTTTTTCTATTTTTTTTAACGAAAACAATTATATTGGATTATATAAAAAGATGGTTGAAATCACCAACAAAAGTACTAAGTTTCAAATTTGTCCTTGGAGGATCCCTTATAAAATTTAGACTATAAAAATGTTTCCAAATCTATATCCTTGAAACTACTTGCAGAGAGTTATCATCTACTACAGAACTATAGACTTTTACGTATTTTCCTAGAAATAACTGGAAAAAACATGCATATATAACTAGATAAAACTAAGATAAATGAAAGAGCTAAGTGGAAATGAATCCACTCTCCATGATCTAGTCTTCTTCAACATCCCATTCCTTTGCTCCTACCTTATCCTTTGAAATGGATATGTTAGCAGTAGCACATTCAACCCATTGAACAATGGTTCTTTCATCACCCTTACTACAAATATGTTCAGTCAACCTGGAGTATTTTTTCTTTCAACATTTCCTCATGATGGTAAAGAGTAACCATAATATTATCAAGATGAGCCTTGTAAGCCATGATATTTTGTTATGAATCATCCTGATGGTGATCCAAACCAACCAATCTTGGGCTTTGAAATTTATTTTCACCTCATCCATACACTGACCAAGACTGCATATTTGAGAAGAATTTTGTCTGGATGATTCCAGTACCCCTTTCAAATACAAATTCATACATTGAACATTTTCTTGGATGTATTAATATCCTCTCTTATGTCCCTACTTTTCTCTGAAAACTTCCTAAATTTTTCAACGCACTCCATTTCATATCTATTGATTAGACTATAAGGAGAAAAATGTAGCAATAAACCCATGTCCCGAATTATGGATGAAATTACCAAAATATTCAGTTGTATTACCTTCCCCTGTAACAAGTAGACATAACACAAATTTTGAGATTGTACATAACTAGTAACAACTAAGACCAGTCTTACCATCCAGATATTCTTAACACAATCACATCTCAGAGCTACCAAATCTATACACTTATTCTCCTCTCTCCCAAGCACAAAGGTTACCTCTAGGATATCACCTCCACCATACCCACCAATAATAGCATCTAGGATCCACTCCATTGGGGTGAAGGGAATGGAAGTTGCATTCTCCACTGTAATCAAAATAACCATTCCAAAATCACCAACTAGAATGTGCTTCATCCTCACAAAACAAATATTAACTTGTGCATGGTTAAAACTTATGTGGGGATTTTCATCTTTTGAAGAACCTGGAAGAGTCCATGTGATAGAATTAAAGACCCCATCCTCCAATTTTCATGATATGAAATTAACACTTGATTTGAAATTGAATGTAAATGGAAAAATGTTTTAAACTGAAATTCTTAAAATATTAAAATTGGAGGAAATAACATAAACAATAAAGACATAAGACAATAATTGATAATGATGTTCACCCAATTTGGGATACATATCTAGGTCTGCTTCAATAAGTGTCTGATCCATTATAAGATGCAAAATATACATAAAATTCTTGGTTACAACATACTTGATCTCCAACCTACAACAAACTTGTCTTACAGTCCTCTATGATGGATGTAGTAATGCTTCGAACAAACTCCCCCCCTCTTCCTGCTCAGAAAAGGACTAAAAATGCTTCAATTTCTTCAGATCTAGTTCTGGAATACGCCTTATCTACCTATGTTTGCACACATCCTACAACATACAATATCATAGAATAGTGGTACGGAATGGGTTTTATATAACAATGGTCATGGGTTTAATCCATAGTTTGGTGCTATTTCTACAGGATTTAGAATTTGAACAAATTCAAATATAATATTTCCCCTTTGATTTACAACGAAAATCGTATAGCATGTTGGAAAAGGGCATACATTGTTTGCACGAAGGTCAGGGGTTCAAACCTCCTGACGTGCTTTCTGTAGGTGATTTGGATAACAACATTTTGTATATACTATGATTTGTATATACTATAATTGAATGTGGTGGTGAATTGGTAAAGACTTGTTGTTGGTAGCAAGGAGGTTCGATATTCGATCCACACTCTAAAGCTTATGAATTTGATTTGGCCCAACCTACCTACTTTGGGATTCCATGTGGCAGACTCTAATTGGTCCATGTGGAATCCATATAACTTGCACAGTCATCCTACCATGTCATTAATACAATGCCAACACCATGTCTGCTTTACCTACTTTGGGATTCCATGTGGTAGGATCTAATTAGTCCAAGTGGAATCCACATAACTTGTACAGTCAGCCTACCATGTCATTACTACAATGCCAACACCATGTCTGCTTTCCATTTCAACGATATGCCATCATTTGTGCTGGAACATGTCATGCCACATAAACATATGTAGTACCATGTGTCAATCTATTATATTGCCTTGTCGAAATCCATACAACCATGTGTGGTCCTTGCTGATTCCACGTGTCAGAATTGTATATCTTTTTCCCTGTCTAGACAAATTTTTCAGCAGGCCATAACTTTCTCATCTGATGTCCATTTGAATTGGTTCAAGTTGCGTTGCAAAGATATAAAAGAGATTTTGACATGGAGACCTTTTAATTAGTGTTGGAGACCATCAATTTTGATTAGTTTTGAGGATTCTCTTGGATTACCATGTGACAAATGTATAACATGCCCTTGATCTATGAAAGGACACCATAGTACAATGATTAAATGGGGCAAATTTATATGGGTTCTCCTTATCATTTAGGAATAATATTAGGTAAGCCAACACATTGTAATTGGACCCCCATTATTTCTTATGATTCCTTAGTTAGGTTGGGCAACTTCATTTTCTTCCTTATTTACACGACTGTTATTTTATTGTCTCACATCTATAATTTGAACATTTTGGATTTATAGAAGGATCCTATCAATGCACTTTTTAATTATACCAACAAATTTATCAATGGATTTTTGTCATTGCCTTGATTTATATGTGATCAAAAGAGAATCCCCTATTATAACAAGTGGATGGATTCCATGAGAGACAACATATTCCAAACCCAAGTAAAGAGCAAAACATTTGGATTGATTATTAGTAGCTATCCCTAGCCCACATTCAAAAGTTAAGTCTATAATTCGTTTATGATCCAAGGGGTTCCCTCCCACACCTTCCTCCCCTGGGTTTTCTTTCAAAGATCCATAAAAACAATAACATAACATTGAATATCCAAGATCCATTTTTGAAATTCTTCATTTTTCATTTCCAATTTCCATGATTGAGTAGGAGATTACAAACTCGAAGGTCACTACCGCATGAAATTATATGAATAATAAGCTCTTGTAACTTCTTGTACTATCAAGGCTTTTGAGAGGGGATTTAGATTGGTTTGCGGAAGAATATCTTAACTTAATAGGTCCTTGGAATATGCCATAGTTCTCGATGCAAAAAATGATTTAATTTAAAAAATTAGGTATTTCTTGCTTCCCATATCTTCCAATTGACATATTTTGGAGGAGAATTCCATATTCTAGTTAAGTATGGCTTGTTGAGTAGTGAACCCATATACCTATCTTTCCAAGTTATAAGGAAACCACTCCAATATTATGGAAGATCAACATTTTGATTTAAATTCTTTATAACATTTCCCAATACCTGCTTATTGTATTCACATTTGAAAAATAGGTGATCGACATACATTTGAAAAATAGGTGATCTACATAGTCGTCTTATTTTATGGATAGTACATGTCTAGATGTGCCATAGAGATGCCTTTTTTTGAGATTTTCATAAGCAAGGATCTTTCCATGAATAAGGACCCAACATAAGACATTTATTTTTAGAAGACCATCATGATGCCATTTTTTCCCCATATCTGAGAGAAAGTAGAATGTGGTTTCTTTAAATATAACTCTTTGTATCCCTCTTTTACCATGTATATACCTTGTTTTACCCATCCCTTGCAGTCTCTACTATCTATGGTGAGTGGGGTCTCTCCATGCAAAGAGTGCATCAACAAATCATAGGGTTGTTTCAAGGAGTCCAGAGTATTTAAAATTTTCCAGTGCACCCAGTTTCCTTCCATATCCCATTCCGATAAATAAAAAATAGTGTTCATTCCTCATTCACTTAACCATTCTTTTATATACTTGAGCCATTCACTCTTATTTAGAGGATCTTCTCCCATTATGTTGTTTTTCCATAAATTTATCCTTTTACCATTACCAAGGATATAATAAAGTCCTTCTTGAATTATTTTTCCAACAGATTTACATAACTTCCATACTTTAGATCCGTCTTCCTCCTAATTTCAATCATATATACATGAAAGGCGAGGATTAAAGAAATATTTTTTTTGAAGAATTTATTTCCACCATGATTTTTCTTTGGAGACAAAGTTCCATACCAATTTAGCCCCATTACCAAATTCATTAATTTAGGGTCACAAATCTCAATTCCTCCATTTCCTTATGATGCTTTAATTATATCGCAATTTACAAAATGGAACTTTCTTTGGTTTGATTCCCCCCCTTTCTAGAGGAAATGTCGAATATATGTATTTAAACTTTTCAAGACCACAATAGGATAAAGTACTAAATATAATTGAATAAAATAAAAGGAGGAGAGAACATACCTGATCAAAAGTATTTTCCCAGTT
This sequence comes from Pseudotsuga menziesii, assembly GCA_001517045.1. Taxonomy (NCBI): domain Eukaryota; kingdom Viridiplantae; phylum Streptophyta; class Pinopsida; order Pinales; family Pinaceae; genus Pseudotsuga; species Pseudotsuga menziesii. The sequence goes on from LPNX010566751.1 coordinate 194,151, forward strand.
GGATTGAGCCAACACATTCCCCAACTTTGTATTTTATCCTTCATTTTTTGTAAAATCCCCCCCCTCCCCCAATTTAGCAGACTTTGTCTTTTTAGTGGGAAATAGGAACTCCAAGATATTTGAAGGAGTTCCATTTTCCAGTTTCCACAAATCCAAGAGCACGATATATGCTATGAAGGAGATGTGGAGGGATATTCCAACCAAATATTTTGCATTTTTCATTGTTAATTTTTCCACATGAGGCATGTAAGAAGTCACTTAATTTTTTTTGTATCCATTAGCATTGTTTAATGACCCTTCTCATAACAAATTTGTGTCTTCAACAAATTGAGTGTTATTTACTGCTTTAACTCCCCTGGATATGGTAATTCCATTTAGATTTCCTTCTTCCTCTCCCTTACTAGTTTTCTTCTTAAAATTTCTGCCATAAGAATATATACGACAACTGTTGGGTAAAAATATTGCTATTTAATTTACCTTCAATTTAATTGTCAACTAGGACATGTAAACTTTGAGTCACTACACCATATGTGCAGGGCAAAATGGCTTCAAGCTCATGCCTAGGATAATTTTGATTTGCTCATAGACAAAGAAACAAAATGTAATCTATGGAACTGCTACTCTATTAAATAATCAATACCAAGGGTTATTAGGTATAACCTAAGGAAGGGAAATTAGCTTACTGAGCCTTGTCTTACAGTCTACAAAATTGTCAAATCCAATGTAATATACAACAATCTCAAACTATGCTAATTATTGATCTATTATTTAAAACAAGCAACCAAGCAAGTAAATAGTGCATTAAAGGAACCCTACTTTCAAAACTGTCTAGAAAATGAATACTTTTGATCAATCCTAATGGTCTTATACCTTTCTAACATTGCATCTAAAACTGCACTCATCACCCATAAAGAATCTTATGCTAACATGATGACTCTTCTTAACCCTAATTCATACAAACACTTACCATTCACAAACTAGAATTAAATTTGTCTCTTTCCTAACAACAGACACACTCTACTTGCATTCTATGCTCACAAAAATATATTGGAACTATTCAGGCAACACACACTTCACTCTCATTTGCATACCCTACGAGACTTATCTTCAAACCATAGGAAATAATGCTGTCACATATTAATGAATTGTGATTCTTCTTTTTAATTCCATTCAATATCATGAAATAAGCACATCATAACTCCAATCCTTTCTATAACCAGTTCGCAATGCTATTTTGAAAACCCTATAAACTCTATAAGCTAAAATCTCTGCAAATTCTATATGCTTATAGAACCTCTGTGAATTTAGTAAATATTGCAAGTTCTTTTAAATTCTTAAAACAATACAACCCTTTGAAACACTTCACAGCCTTGTAAAATTTATGACCTAAAAGAATCTTAGACAAGCATTATAGCCATCCAATAATTAGTATCACTTCTGGAAGTAAAAGAAATCTGAAATCCAAATCCAACTCTCACTACTCTATCAAACTGAACCTACAGACCAAACTGAATACAATCAAGCTCATCACACATATTTTAATGACATTAACTAGTTTAATGTAAGCATGAACCCCAAATCACAAGTTATTAAAAACCATTAGCATACATCCATGAAAGATAATATCAAAATATACAGTGTACTTTACCTACATCAGTAAAAACAACGATATACACAGATGATCAGAGTTGAAGGTGGGCCCTGCCTTCAACACCTACGAATATGAAATGAAAGCTTTAAGAAGGTAAACGCAACTGTTGATGAATTAATAAAAGTCAGAGTTTTACAATGTTTTCTTTCTTTGTCTCCCCTTAGGGTTTCAAAGTCACATTTTATACTTGAACCACAAAATGAGTCGACCTTTGAGCAAGGATCGATCCAATCCCAATAGATCTACACCTATCGTGATCAATAATGCATACATGAACCAAAAGATTGGATTTGAATTTCCTGGAATCCATACATTGCTGAAGATTGAGGGAAACGATTCCTTGAGCAAATGACAGCTACAAAATAGCACCGGGTAACTTCACATGCATCCTGGAAGCGATTTGAAATCAAACAAGACATTATCTATGGAAATAAAATCCCCCAAATCTCTGCATCAGTCGACATACATTCCTTAAGTGCCGGGACAAGCGTTGGGTCGAACAACCAAAAAGGACCACTGCATGAAAAATAAAGACTTGTCATTTGACCAAAAAACTAAAGTTTTATTGTATGAATTAAAACCAAACAAAACAATAAATAAACAATGAAAAATATAAAAAATTCACCTGTTAGAGCACGTTGCAATGTTGTTCTTGAAAAGGCATAATCAAGCACAAAACACAACTAGATAAAGTTGAATATTACTTGATTTCATGGAACTTTGAACTAGAAACAAGGTGCTAAATAAGCAAAAATAAGAGGCCATCATCTCCCCCAGACTGAAGACCTTCCATGTCCCAATGCAAGAAAGTTTCAGACAGACAAAATTGAAACTCAAAATAGATGACCAATCTGTGGGTTAAATTCCAGAAACAGAAACTGAAGTATTAAACAGGACTTGTACTTGAGGAGGAGATGGAGCTGTTTGCTGTTGTACACTAATCAATTTTTCAAACTGTTTGTCCTTTTTCTTTAACTACTTCCTGAGACTACGATTAGACCCAGTAATGTCATCAACTAAGGTTTGCAAAGATGCTACCTTAGCTTTCAAAACTACATTTTCATGTTTGATAAATCAGTCCATTCTAACATATTCCTGCAATTTTTTAGTCAACTTAAAATTTCTCTATCGAAAGTATTCAACTCCCTGAGCTGAAACATCTGACCGGTGAGATTTGGTAGACTTCGGACCAGATTTTGAAGGTGATGCTGGCAATGAAGGCTCATTGACAGGACTCGGTATGGAGGAATGATGATGGGAACCATGTGAATCAGAATTATCGTGGGCAGAAAAAGAAGCGGATGAGGACAATTGGACATGTACAGGTGCCTTACCTTTGGACTCCCTCTTCTTCTCTTGAACAACCATACTATGGGTAAATCTATGATTTGATGAAACAAGAAGATTTCCATTACCAGACTGACTTTCCCCTCCCCCAGATTGAGATTTTACACGCTGCCCTTTAGACCCCCGAGACTTCTTAACATGGGATGGTCCAGCCTTCTTATAGCTCTTGACTGCTGGTTCCTGCATGTGACTGGCTTGATGTTCAGAAGCATTGACAGAGGACGCTTTGTCAACAAGATCAGGGATAAAAGGCCCACATGGATCATTACCCAGGGGTGATTTGAGATGGGAATTGGATAATTCATATATAAATTGTTCCCATACCTGATCCTTCTTCTTCAACTCAGCTAAAATAAGCATCTTGATAAGCCCATGATGCTATAGGCTATGTGTAGTATTCTCTATGTTTTTCCTAATTTGTGAGGCCATCTTACCCAAGCTCTTCCAAAAATAAAATGGAAAGTTAAGGAGCTTACCGAACTCAAAGTGAGCAAGCAGGCGAAAGTGACAGGCTTTGAAGGTAGAAAATCGACCCTCACATGTAATGAGCTTAGTGATGATCACTAAAGAATTGAGAAATTATTCTCTGACCCAAAGATTTGAGAAGCCTTTTTCACCTTTCACAACAAAAAATTCGGGTTTAAAGATGCAGTCGTAGTCTTTGCGTGGCAGCCGAAAATTCTTAAACCAACGATCCCCTGTGCGTGGAAGCCCTGTAGCCTGTGCAATTGACTCCTCCGTAACTTGAAATTCTAGTGACCCGACCTTAGCTGTGTGTCCATCAAACCCTAAGGCGAATTGCAGAGAGACGACATCATCATGCCCTTGTAAATTGGTCAAGAAAGAATGCCACCCGGCTCGAATAAACATCTCTTTGCAGGCTAAAAATTCAGGTGTGGCGAATAACTGTCCATACTCAGAGGGTTCATGTCGATTGAGCATCGTGGAGACCAGGAAGAAGATAGGAAAGCGACTTAACACGATGAGCATACAGTTAATTTGAAGACATTAAAAAAAACTTCATCAATCTTTCTCCCGCTGGCGAAGATGAAAACTGGAAACAACCCGTAAGAAATAATGGCAAAGGGTGGTAATGACAACGGCGGACGTGCAAAGAAAATCATGGTAAACTAAGGCACGTACTGCCCACGTTGCATTGGGTTATGATGATATGGACACGTTTTGATAAACTCATAACCTTAAGACATCTTTGACCACGTCGTTTAAGAATTTCAATTGGAATATATATTAATGACATAAATTACATTAAAAATGGCAAATTAATAGTATAAAGTGAAATATTGTCAAAGGTCGATGTCATTAAATTATTTCCAAAGGAAGGGTGGTGTATTGACGAGATTAATTGTAAGGTTATTATGATAGATCCCACGATTCATCAAACTTTAATTAAAAGCAAAAAAAAAACTTAGTTTATAACAGTTAAAAATTATCCCAGTGTCCATTACCTTCACCACTTAATATATAAATTTCCCAATTTCATTCCAGCACCTCATCCGACACTTGATCCGCCACCTCAGCCAGTCTAAGACACAAAGGTATTTTCAAGCTGGCAAGGGTGAAAATGGTTACTAGCATAGTAGTGATATTAAAGCAAATAACTTCCTCCAAATATACCACTTGTATGAGTTGAAAAGGCAAGTAAAACTGATTGAAAATTTGTTTTACCCTAACAAGCTCATGGCACAATTACCTCATTCCATGGTTGCTTCTTCACCTGGCCACACAGAAACAGAGCTAAGTCATAAAACCAATCTTTATTAGCAATACAACAATAGAATTAAATGTAATTCATAGACAATCAATCTCACTCCTGTATTCAAAACTTCAACCATGAGCACATACTTCTTTCTCTTTATTCATATAGAACTTTTTCCACCAGAACATGTGCCTTAAAAACACAAGACAGGAGGAGTACTAAATGAGGCCAATGGTGTACTGGCCAACTTGACTCGGCTTCACACAAGACAGTTTGAGCGGTGAAAAGAAAAACAATAATGAGGTTCACAGCTATGTTCATTGAACCAGCAAACACGAGTACACCCTAGAGGCATAAACCTTTTCTTCTAGCAAGGATCAGGTAACAAAAACTTAGAGCATTTGAAGATGATTATCAACTGGCTATTACAAACAATTCCCTTAGACTTTCATTTAACCCACACATGACCTCTCTTTAACATTTACATAGTTACATTGTTCACACAGACAAGTATAAATGAGGCTTTTAAAAGAGATATCAGAGTTAGAACCCACTGCCAGCGAGCCTGTTCAGTACTCCGGTGGGGTAACTATAATATCTAAGAAGCTTCTTCCCCAGGAAGAATGCCCCATTGCCAAGAGGCCTGTTGAGTACCCTGATGGGTTTGCCTATTTATACCACAAGTCGGTACCCACTGTCGGCGGACCTGTTCAGTATCCTGGTGGGTTAACCTCTTACACCCTTTTTCTATCAGAGGCCCTTGTCCCAAATTCATCTTAAAGATAAACTTTATGATTTTCTTATGCATAGACGAGTGGGGGAGCAGCTCTGAAAACCATCTAGGAGTGGGATGGCATCAAAATTGGAAGAGTATTCTTGAAACATGCCTATAAATATTTGTCGAAATGAACAACTAACCCCTATAGCTGTACAAAGTGAGAGTCATGAAGTGGCTGGACAAAAAAATGTATATATATATATGTATTTAATATAATTGAATCCAATAGATAATAATCAACAGACCGCTCAGTCCTGGAAACCTTTTCTTATAATGGTGCCTGTCTGGATAATAACTCAATGTCCATAGCTGTTACTACTTAAAAAAATAATATCCTCATTCAATCCAGTGTGAAACCAAGTCAAATGGCACTAGTATCCCATGAGTTCATAAGTAAAAGCCCCTTTGAAGCTTAAATCACTAATGGAGGCAGTGCTAGGTGGATAGGTACTTGAATGAATAAAGAGGACAAGTAAAAAAAAACTGAGCAGCACACACTTTATTTACTTGACACAAGCATTCCAGTTACCCAGTGAAACTCAGAAATTTAATTCAAATTAACACAGTCCTTGAAAATTCTTTGTAAAAGGAATCAATGGGCTGAAGTAGGAACAGTAACAGAAAGACTTCCTTTTTTTTTCCTGAACCTACCCAAAGGGAGTACCTGTATCATTCAAAAGAACTTATTAAAAAAACTCCTGTACATATATACAAAAAAAAAACAATTTCATTGGATGTCACTGCAAGAAAGTAGGGGATGAAGAAGTCATTTCTTCACCTACCAGCTCAAGTTCAGATTGTTGACTCATGTTATGAATGAATTCTTGCTTAGAAAGAGGTTTATGATATACCTTTAACCGGTGTCCATTCACCACAAATGTATCTTGTTCTTTATCTATTGTCCTTATCTTGACAGAACCATTATAAAAAACAGTCACAATTTCATATGGTCCCATCCATCTAGTGGTAAGTTTACCTTTGAAGTGTTTAAACCGTGAGTCAAACAATAGAGCCCAATCACCTTCTTCAAAAGTTTTCTTCTTCAAAAATTTGTCATGCCATTTAGTCCTCTGATTCTGTATTAAAGCAGTTCGTTGGACAACATCTTGTTTGATTTCATCAAGCTCATTCAATTACATCAACCTCTGCTCTTGGGCTTCATCTAAATTCAGGCTCAATTGTGCAACAATACGAAAAGTCTTCACTTGAAATTCTACAGGGATAAAAACCTATTTCCCATAAACAAGCTGATATGGGGTATACCCTGTGGGGTTTCTCCACGTAGTTCTATAAGTCCACAATGCCTCTGGTAGCCTGTCTGCCCAGTCCTTATGATGCATCTGCACAGTCTTGGTTAAAATGGCTTCTAACACTTTATTTGTTGACTCCACCTGACCATTTGCTAGGGGGTGGTAAGGAGAGGATTTATAGTGTTTAATCCCATATTGCTCTGTCAATGCTTTCATTGATTTAGAGACAAACTGTGCTCCATTGTTAGTTACAATTTCACGAGGAATCCCAAAGCGAGTGAAAATTTCTTCGTAAACAAACTCTATGACTGATTTCTCAGTGGCCCTTAATAGAGCTTTTGCCTCCACCCACTTAGTCACATAGTCAGTACAGACTAATATATATCTCTTCTTTCGTGACATTGGTGAGATTGGTCCAACAAATTCCAATCCCCATTTTTCAAAAGGTTCAATCTGTACCTAGGCTTGTAAAGACATTTCATCAGCAGCAGTGGGTCTTCCCATTCGTTGGCAGTTGTCACAACCCTGTACATATTTTTCAGCATCTTTGAAAAGTGTGGTCCAGTAATACCCTTGATGTAGCACCTTGTATGCTGTCTGCTTGTCCGAAAAATGCCCTCCACAGGATCCATCATGATAGGATTGAAGGATATCATACATCTCATCCTCCCTTACACATCTCCTGATAATCAAATCTGGACCAGTGCGAAAGAGGTCATTACCTGCCCATGAATAATTGGCACTTTGCTGTATGATCCTTCGTTTTTCATACGATGACAGATGAGCAGGTATTTTTCCTGTGACCAAATAATTGGCTATATATGCAAACCATGGTGTTTTAATAGAAACAACAAATAAATGTTCATCAGGAAAGGTATCATCTACAGGAATATTATCATCAGTATGAGTCAATCTTGAGAGGAAATCTGCAACCAGATTTTCCTTCCCTGGTTTGTCCACTATAGTAATGTTAAATTCCTGTAGCAAAAGAAGCCATCTAGTAATTCTGCCACTAGTTATAGGTTTATTCATAAAAAATTTAATAGTAGAATGATCAGTGTGAACAAATACATCATAGCCAGTAATATAATGCCAAAATTTATTAATGGCATGAACTATTGCTAGAAATTCTTTTTCAGTCACTGTATAATTTAGTTCTGTTGGTGTTAAATTTTTACTGATGAAATAAATAGCATAATAAAATTGATTTTCTTTCTGTCCGAGCACTCCCCCTAGGGCAGTGTCTGAAGCATTAGTTTGTATATGAAAGGCAAAGACCAGTTTGGCCCCCGCAGAACTGGTGTTGAAGACAATTCTATTTTTAAAGTGTCAAAGGCTGTCTGATAGTGTTGATCCCAACAAAAACCAATGTATTTGGCTAATAACTTAAAAAGTGGAGCTGCTATCTTGGTAAAATTGGCAATAAACCTACGATAGTAACCCGCATGTCCCAGAAAACTTCTAACTTCCTTTTGTGTAGTTGGTGGAGATAAACCGGTAATGATTTCAATCTTTGCTGGATCTACCTTGATACCTTCTGCTAAGATGTGGTGCCCTAAAACAACGCCCTCAGTTAACATCATTTTGCACTTTTCATGGCTTAAAGCAAGATTTGTTTCTTGGCACCTTATTAGGACTTTCTCTAGGTTATCTAAGGCTTCTTTGAAATCATTACCATACACTGTGAAATCATCCATATATATTTCCACACAATCATGGACTAAATCAGCCAGAATACCTAACACTGCCCTCTGGAAGTTGGTAGGAGCATTACACAACCCAAATGGTAACACCTTGTAAGAATATGTTCCCCATGGGTAGGTGAAAGTAGTTTTTTCTTGGTCCTCTGGGGCTATTCTTATCTGGTTATACCCACTGTATCCATCAAGAAAATAAAAATACCGTTTTCCTGATAAAGTGTCCAAAACCTGATCTATGAAAGGAAGAGGGAAGTAGTCTCTGAGAGTTGCTTTGTTTAATTCCCAGAAATCTACACATATTCTCCACTTACCTCCCTTCTTTGGGACAATCACCAATGGAGATACCCATTTACTATCAGAAATGGGGTAGATAAAATCTGCATCAAGCAATTTTTGTAACTCATCCTTCACAATGTCTTTAAGCACAGGGTTCATTCTCCTCTGCGGTTGCCTTACCGACCTAATGTTTTCCTGCGTATAAATATGATGGATGCATGTGTCAAGGTGAATGCCTTTCATGTCTGTATAAATCCAAGCAAATGCCCCAGAATGTGCTTTGAGTAACTTAACTAACTGGATTTGTTGGTCTTGAGACAGATTTGCATTAATAAATAAAGACCTGCCAGGACTAATCTCCATTGGTATGGTGGAGGCTCCAACTTTCTCATCTATAAATAAAACTACTGATGATGAGATGGTTGAAGGGTGGTACCGTTCTTGAAAATCTTTTTTGAAAACATGCTCTAGGTCAGAGAAGGATTGGGGAAAATCAATACTAGTAGTGGCTGAGATAAATTGATCTAGGATATCATCTTCAGTCTGGTCTTCCAGCCCCTTAGTTTGACTGATAGATAGTAAGGGTTGTTCCACATCCTCATCTCCGTAAGGACTCTCTAACCATAACATGTTTTCTGTTACAGGCTGCGCTGGTGGATAAATAATAAGGTTTTGTAGAGAAGTGCCATTTGATATAGTTAGAATACCCTCTCTACATCCTATAAAGGCATTGGTAGTTGCTAACCAGGGTCTGCTGAGTATAACAAGATGTTCCCCCATTGGGTGTTTGGTTTGGAGTACCAAGAAATCCACTGGATACTCCCAAGAAGCTACAGTGATAGTAATGTCATCTAATGCCCCTACAAGTTTAACTGTGCTCTTATCAGCCAACTCCAAAATGGTAGGAGTAGGTTTGAGGAGATTATAAAACTGAAGTTTCTGCATGGTGGTCATAGACATGACATTAATTGCATCCCCCAGGTCAACTAGAGTGTTTCCTATTGGAATCTCATTAATGCAAATGGTCACCACTGGGTTCCCAGGATTTGCAAATTTTGGAAGTAAGGGATGGTCTGAAATATAATTGGACAGCTGGCCTATAACATGTATTGTGGGTGGATCATTTTGTTTTCGACTAGGTTTCTTCAAGCATAATTCTCTTACCATTTTTGAATAAATAGGAACATCTCTAATGTCCTGAAGTAATGGAATCTTGATACAAACATTTTTCAACTCATTTTCCAAATCAAATTGCGGACGAACCACAGGCTTCTCTATTAATAACCTCTTTGGATAAGGGGGGTTGTTATTCAATTGAGGATGAGCAGATGATTGGGAATTTTGAGTTCCAAGCACTTGAGTGTTTTCTGAAGCAATCTGCACTTCTTCTTCCTCTGGAATTTCTTTTTCAGTAATTTCTTCCCCAGACTCTTCTTGAATAATCACTGCTGGAGGAGTTTTATTTAATGTTTTCCCAGACCTTAATTGTATTTCCTATATAGGAGCCGAATGGATCATGTAAGTTGGGGCCATTTGTCTTTCAACATTATGAAGAGGTTGGGATGGTCTATTATTAGGGTTTGGGATAGGTTGAGCTGGCAACAACGTGGGTCGAGGAGGGTTTGGATTTTGATACTGTTGTGGAACTGGGGGTATAGGAGGAAGTGCAGGTGGTGTAAAACCAGGTAATAACTGTTGCATATTTGGGGGCATTGGACAGTAGCCAAGAGGAGTATGTAATGGGGCTGTTGGTTGTGTTCCTCCATAGGACTGTCCCTGTGGTCCCCCATAGGACTGTCCTCACCAGCCTTGCTGCCATGGTTGGGTTTGAGTAGGCTGAGAAGGCCAATTCTGCCACATTTGTGGACTCCATGGCTGCTGAGATTGCTGCATAGGTTAGTAATATGCAAGATTTGGAAAAACAGGTTCTGGGTACATGTTTTGGGGTCTAGGTTTCCAGGGCCTTTTTAATGCATATGATAGATCCATAGGTTCACTATTAAGCTCGTAAAAAGCTTGCAATTCTGGTAGTGAAGGGCAATTGTCAGTAGGGTGTTTATCAGAACAAAGAGCATAGACTGAAATAATATTAAGAGGGCACTCTTTCAAAGGGTGTCTTTTTCTGCATTTAGGGAAAAATATGTGTAGTGCTGCTATGTCCTCTTCCTCTTGTCGTTTCTTTGTTTTCAATGCATCAAATTGGGAACTCAAGGTGCCTAAAATATCAGTTTTGAAATTTTCCAACAAGTTCCCCAATTCATTTCTTGTGATCCCACCAGTTCCTGCTGTCCTAGAAATGTGGGAAGGACCTTCCCTTGTGCTTTTTCCATCCTTGGCTCTACTTCTAGAATATTTTCTATAGAGTTTAGTAATTTCCTCAAAGGATTTATGAGATACATCACCTGATGCCATGGGGTTGAGGATTTCCACATACTCCTCCAGAATTCCTTTAAAAAAAAGAGTTCCGACAACATCTTCTTGTAGAGTATTATACTTAGACTTCTGTAATACAAAGCTAAAGCGTTCTAGAAAATCCTCAAGACTCTCTTCTTCATGCTGTTGCATTTCAAAGATATTGTTTTGAGAGTCTCTAGGTCCACAGTAGTCTCGGTATTTTTTAAGGAAAGCACTCTTCATCTCTTCCCAACTTCGAATGGTGGATTCCCCTAGACCCATAAACCATCTAAGTGCAGAATCTTTAAGGGTGGCCGGAAATAGTTTTAACTTTTGTGCATCATGTAGATAATTATAACTCCTACACAGGATATCAAATTCAAATAGAAAGGTATCTGGATCTTCAGTACTTTTTCCGTAAAAGGTAGGTAATGAAGATGCTGGGATATTTTTCATATTGACATCTCGTGCAAGATCCAAAATGGGGAAGCCAAAAGTTGTTTCAGTTCATCCTTCGTGTTCTCGCTCCCCTTCCATATGGTGTCTGGTTTCCTGATCACTCATAACAAGAGGGTTCCTAAACCAATTGACACCTAACCTATCTCTTCTTGGGGATGGGATAAAATCCCAGCATTCTGGCCTAGGCCAAGATTGAAGATTGAAAGGTGAATCTGTGGTAGATTCCACTTTAGAAACCACCAAATTCTAAGTATGTCCGAAAAGGGAATTCACTCTTTCTATGTTCACTGTGTCAGCCAAATTGGAATCTTCCTTTGTTGGTGAAGCTTGTTGGGTCTGTGGAATCTCCACCGAGTGTAACCTCGGTTACCTCTGGTCTGGTTCCTAATTCCACTAATTTTTGAGTGTTGTTGCTTTCTATCTCTTTGCCGGTATTCCTATCCCTAGGGTTAGTGAGGGGTGGGATTTTATTTCCAAAAAGATCGGAATGAATTTTAATGTATCTACCCTTACTATCTTTGGGTCTCATAAAAAAAAATTACTGAAAATAACAAGACTTCTAATCAAATAAATCAAAATACCTATGCTATAGATGGGTTTGAAGGAACCTGTTATAATAGATGCGCAGGTTCTTACCTCTCGTCTTACCGCCCCTTCTCCTCCAATCTGCAAAAGTTAATCATACCAAAAGGAAACAGTCAACAAATCAGTAGAAAACAAAACTGATAAAAAAATGTCTAAATGTATATACTGCTGCTATCGCTAGATTTTGTCTAAGTAACAAAACAAAACAATCACACACCTATGATACAGGTGGGTTTGAAGGAACCTGTTATAATAGATGCGCAGGTTCTTACCTCTCGTCTTACCGCCCCTTCTCCTCCAATCTGCAACAACTAGTCACACCTAAAAATGCTGTGAAAAATGAGCAAGATACCAGCTTACCTTGGAGCAAATCCCCGGCAACAGCGCCAAAATGTTGGGTAAAAATATTGCTATTTAATTTACCTTCAATTTAATTGTCAACCAGGACACGTAAACTTTGAGTCACTACACCATATGTGCAGGGCAAAATGGCTTCAAGCTCATGCCTAGGATAATTTTGATTTGCTCATAGACAAAGAAACATAATGTAATCTATGGAACTGCTACTCTATTAAATAATCAATACCAAGGGTTATTAGGTCTAACCTAAGGAAAGGAAATCAGCTTGATGAGCCTTGTCTTACAGTATACAAAATTGTCAAATCCAATGTAATCTACAACAATCTCAAACTATGCTAATTATTGATCTATTCTTTAAAACAAGTAACCAAGCAAGTAAATAGTTCATTAAAGGAACCCTACTTTCAAACCTGTCTACAAAATGAATACTTTTGATCAATCCTAATGGTCTTATACCTTTCTAACATTGCATCTAAAACTGCACTCATCACCCATAAAGAATCTTATGCTAACATGATGACTCTTCTTAACCCTAATTCATACAAACACTTACCATTCACAAACTAGAATTAAATTTGTCTCTCTGCTAACAATAGATACACTCTACTTGCATTCTATGCTCACAAAAATATATTGGAACTATTCAGACAACACACACTTCACTCTCATTTGCATACCCTACGAGACTTATCTTCAAACCATAGGAAATAATGCTGTCACATATTAATGAATTGTGATTCTTCTTTTTAATTCCATTCAATATCATGAAATAAGCACAGCATAACTCCAATCCTTTCTATAACCAGTTCGCAATGCTATTTTGAAAAACCCTATAAACTCTATAAGCTAAAATCTCTGCAAATTCTATATGCTTCTAGAACCTCTGTGAATTCAGTAAATATTGCAAGTTCTTTTAAATTCTTAAAACAATACAACCCTTTGAAACACTTCACAGCCTTGTAAACTTTATGACCTAAAAGAATCTTAGACAAGCATTGTAGCCATCCAATAATCAGTATCACTTCTGGAAGTAAAAGAAATCTGAAATCCAAATCCAACTCTCACTGCTCTATCAAACTGAACCTACAGACCAAACTGAATGCAATCAAGCTCATCACACATATTTTAATGACATTGACTAGTTTAATGTAAGCATGAATCCCAAATCACAAGTTATTAAAAACCATTAGTATACATCCATGAAAGATAATATCAAAATATGCAGTGTACTTTACCTACAGCAATAAAAACAACGATATACACAGATGATCAGAGTTGAAGGTGGGCCTTTCCTTCAACACCTACGAATCTGAAATGAAAGCTTTAAGAAGGTAAACGCAATTGTTGATCAATTAATAAAAGTCAGAGTTTTACAGTGTTTTCTTTCTCTGTCTCCCCTTAGGGTTTCCAAGTCACATTTTATACTTGAACCACAAAATGAGTCGACCTTTAAGCAAGGATCGACCCAATCCCAGCAGATCTACACCTATCCTGATCAATAATGCATACATGAACCAAAATATTGGATTTGAATTTCCTGGAATCCATACATTGCTGAAGATTGAGGGCAACGATTCCTTGAGCAAATGACAGCTACAAAACAACACCGGGTAACTTCACATGCATCCTGGAAGCGATTTGAAATCAAACGAGACATTATATCTGGCAATAAAATCCCCCAAATCTCTGCATCAGTCGACATACATTCCTTAAGCGTTGGGACAAGCGTTGGGTCGAACAACCAAAAAGGACCACTGCATGAAAAATAAAGACTTGTCAATTGACCAAAAAACTAAAGTTTTATTGTATGAATTAAAACCAAACAAAATAATAAATAAACAATGAAAAATATCAAAAATTCACCTGTTAGAGCACCTTGCAATGTTGTTTTTGAAAAGGCATATTCAAGCACAAAACAAAACTAGATAAAGTTGAATATTACTTGATTTCATGGAACTTTGAACTAGAAACAAGGTGCTAAACAAGCAAAAATAGGAGGCCATCATCTCCCCCAGACTAAAGACCTTGCATGTCCTAATGCAAGAAAGTTTCAGACAGACAAAATTGAAACTCAAAATAGATGACCAATTTGTGGGTTAAATTCCAGAACCGAAGCTGAAGTATTAAACAGGACTTGTACTTGAGGAGGAGATGGAGCTGTTTGCTGTTGTACACTAATCAATTTTTCAAACTGTTTGTCCTTTTTCTTTAACTGCTTCCTGAGACTATGATTAGACCCAGTAATGTCATCAACTAAGGTTTGCAAAGATGCTACCTTAGCTTTCAAAGCTGCATTTTCCTGTTTGATAAATCGGTCCAGTCTAACATATTCCTGCAATTTTTTAGTCAACTTAAAATTTCTCTGTCGAAAGTATTCAACTCCCTAAGCTGAAACATCTGACCGGTGAGATTTGGCAGACTTTGGACCAGATTTTGAAGGTGATGCTGGCAATGAAGGCTCATTGCCAGGACTTGGTATGGAGGAATGATGATGGGAACCATGTGAATCAGAATTATCATGGGCAGAAGAAGAAGTGGATGAGGACAAATGGACATGTACAGGTGCCTTACCTTTGGACTCCCTCTTCTTCTCTTGAACAACCATACTATGGGTAAATCTACGATTTGATGAAACAAGAATATTTCCATTACCAGACTGACTTCCCTCTCCCCCCCCAGACTGAGAGTTTACACGCTTCCCTTTAGACCCCTGAGACTTCTTAACATGGGATGGTCCAGCCTTCTTAGAGCTCTTGACTGCTGGTTCCTACATATGACTGGATTGATGCTCAGAAGCATTGACAGAGGACGCTTTGTCAACAAGATCAGGGATAAAAGGCCCACATGGATCATTACCGAGGGGTGATTTGAGATGGGAATTAGACAATTCATATATAAATTGTTCCCATACCTGATCGTTCTTCTTCAACTCAGCTAAAATAAGCATCTTGATAAGCCCATGATGATATAGGCTATGTGTAGGATTCTCTATGTTTTTCCTAACTTGTGAGGCCATCTTACCCAAGCTCTTCCAAAAATAAAATGGAAAGTTAAGGAGCTTACCGAACTCAAAGTGAGCAAGCAGGCGAAAGTGATAGGATGATCACTAAAGAATTGAGAAATTATTCTCTGACCCAAAGCTTTGAGAAGCCTTTTTCACCTTTCACAGCCAAAAATTAGGGTTTAAAGACGCAGTCGTAGTCTTTGAGTGGTAGCCAAAAATTCTTAAACCAACGATCCCCTGTGCGTGGAAGCCCTGTAGCCTGCGCAATTAACTCCTCCGTAACTTGAAATTCCAGTGACCCGACCTTAGCTGTGTGTCCATCAAACCATAAGGCGAATTGCAGAGAGACAACATCATCATGTCCTTGTAAATTGGTCAAGAAAGAATGCCACCCGGCTCGAATAAACATCTCTTTGTAGGCTAAAAATTCAGGTGTGGTTAATAACTATCCATACTCAGAGGGTTCATGTCGATTGAGCATCGTGGAGACCAGGAAGAAGATAGGAAAGTGACTTAACACGATGAGCATACAGTTAATTTGAAGACAATTAAAAAAACTTCATCAATCTTTCTCCCGCTGGCGAAGATGAAAACTGGAAATAGCCCGTAAGAAATAATGGCAAAGGGTGGTAATGACAATGACGGACGTGCAAAGAAAATCATGGTAAACTAAGGCACGTACTGCCCACGTTGCATTGGGTTATGATGATATGGACATGTTTTGATAAACTCATAACCTTAAGACATCTTTGACCATGGCGTTTAAGAATTTCAATTGGAATATATATTAATGACATAAATTACATTAAAAATAGCAAATTAATAGTATAAAGTGAAATATTGTCAAAGGTCTATGTCATTAAATTATTTCCAAAGGAAGGGTGATGTATTGACGAGATGAATTGTAAGGTTATTATGATAGATCCCACGATTCATCAAACTTGAATTAAAAGCAAAAAAAAAACTTAGTTTATAATAGTTAAAAATTATCCCAGCGTCCATTACCTTCACCACTTAATATATCAATTTCCCAATTTCATTTCACCACTTCATCCAGCACCTAGCTAGTCTAAGACACAAAGGTATTTTCAAGCTAGCAAGGGTGAAAATGGTTACCAGCATAGTAGTGATATTAAAGCAAATAACTTCCTCCAAATATACCACTTGTATGAGTTGAAAAGGCAAGTAAAACTGATTGAAAATTTGTTTTACCCTAACAAGCTCATGGCACAATTACCTCATTCCATGGTTGCTTCTTCACCTGGCCACACAGAAAGAGAGCTAAGTCATAAAACCAATCTTTATTAGCAATACAAAAACAGAATTAAATGTAATTCATAGACAATCAATCTCACTCCTGTATTCAAAACTTCAACCATGAGCACAGACTTCTTTCTCTTTATTCATATAGAAATTTTTCCACCAGAGCATGTGCCTTAAAAACACAAGACAAGAGGAGTACTAAATGAGGCCAATGGTGTACTTGCCAACTTGACTCGGCTTCACACAAGACAGTTTGAGTGCTAAAAACACAAGAATGAATTTACTCCCGTAGTATCAAAATGTCTTCCTCTGTATACATTTTCTACAAATCCTCCTCACCCCTCAAACATAATCCTAGGTAGTGAGGATTTCAACCGATTGGGAAATATATTTGTGAAGATCTTATACGAATAGTTACATAAATAGATTGGCCTAAATATTGCGAATGTTGAAGGCTTAGTCTCTTCAGGAATCAAAGACAAGAAAGTGTAATTCATGGCACCTTCGATCTTCTTCCTTCCTTTAGTCCAATTCAACATTCTACAAAGTTCCTTTCTTCTAATAGGACGTTAGGCTTTGCAAAAATGGATTGTAAACCTATTCAAGTTAGGGTATTTATATGGGCCTAGAGCTCTTATTGTTTTTAACACTTCAGTACCATTAGTATAGTTTTAGCATATGATTTTATGCTCCAGTAATCAAATGAGGTGCTCCATGAACAAAATTTTAAAATAGTTGAAATCTTCCTCTTGAACATCGACAAAACCTGCTCATTCTTACGCTTTCTCATCCTAAATTTCTCTGATAGTATTTTCGTTTAAACAAATATTTTCCTTATTGTGAAAAAATAGTTGTTTTATTCATCCAGGTTCAACCACAAAGCTTTGGATTTAAATATCTATGTTTCCTCTTCTAGTCGAAGAACTTCATTCATCTTTAAATTTATTTGTTGTTCTTTAATCAACAACTCAGTGGGTTATATCTAATTTTTCCATTTGCTCTTGTAGTGTAATAAGATCATTTTGTATTTCCATTTTTTCTTTTTGAGTAGACTGATAATGATTTTTTTCCCAATCCTTTAAAGCTGCTTTAACTGCACATAATTTTGACTCCCAAACAATGTATAGCGATGCTTCAACATATATTTTCTAGTCATTTTATATGAGATGATAAAATTATTCATATTTCAACCATAAGGGATTAAATATAAATGGAATTGGTCCTTGATTTTCCAATTCTTCTATAGTCAACATAAGAAGTTTATGATCCAAAGTTAAATTAGGAAGGATTTTCATGCAAAATTGATATGTCCAGTTTTGTAACAATGTTACATGGACCTATTTGTCTATTTGATCAAGTATAAATACCCCTGCATGGTATTATTTCCACTAGATCAAAATTGCTTTTCAAATCGTATAGATTTTCTCTAAAAGGATCTCTCACAAGGATGCCACCTCTTCTTTCTTTATGCGATTTAGTTGCATTAAAATCTCCAACGATTATATACTACAGTGACAATATATGATAGAATTTAAACATCACCATAATTCTTGTTTATTATTGTAAAGCACCATAACATATACATTACATATATTAAAGGTTTCATGATTGCTAAAATCTTCCAATTCCACCATAATATAATTGTTGTCGACTTTTTGATGTAGAAGTTTGAATTTCTTTTCATCCCAATAAATTTCTAAGCTTCTGGAGGATCCATCAGATCTGACAGCAGTACCAAAACTATTTTCAACACATTTTTAAGAATTTTATTTACGTCTTTTTCTTCCATGTTTTTCTCTTGAAGCGTGACAAGGGAGCATTTTTCTTTGTATATCATATTTTTTATTGTTTCAACTTTTTGTTGTCCTCCCAAGCCTTTGCAATTCTAAGAGACTATATTCATCATTTCTTAATGAGTGGACAAGATTTCCCTTCGACTTCAACTCTTTTTCCTTTTGTGCTAGTGGTTGTCCCTTTTATAAGTTTATCCAATGATTCCTGCTTACCTAATTGTTTCTTCCTATCCACTTCTGCTTCTCTTAGCTACTTTCGAGATATTCTTCTTGATTTCTATTAAATAATTTTATCATCTTCATTATTTTTTGAAGAGTCATTTTGTGATAGATTGGATTGTTGGTGGGTGGTTACCCCTATTAGTTCATCCTTCTCACAGTTCAAATTAGATTTAATTTCTTGTATTAGTTTTAAGGTATAAGGAAACATATTCCTCTAACTTGACTTCTTCCAAGACTATATGAGGGGGAGAGATTTGGGAATATTCATGTTCTATTTCACCTGGCTAATCTCATTTATTTCTTGGATATTCAATGTTTCTAAATACTTGGAAATTATTTTACCGCGAAGGCTCTGCCTATGCTATATGCTTTGAAGTGACTTGACCTTGTTTGCCTTTTTTGATACCTGTAGCCATCGTTTCAATTGTTCTTTCTCAGCTACTTTCATTATGTTATTTATACAATCTATGCCAAAATTATCATATTCATACCATGATTTACATTCAAAGGTAATTGATCATAATCTACTTTTGTATATGCGTCTAGTTATCCATAATGAGATTTATAACATATGGGAATCCCTTTTGCAAATCCACCTCAACACATATTTGAATGCATTTATCAATATATAACCCTAAATAATTTTCCAGATATGTCAATACTTCATCTAACCAACAATGTAAAGGCATACGGGGAAGCTTAACCCAAACTGGGATAGTTGAAGGGATATCAGTTACTTCTAGATAAAAATGCATATACCAACTATTCAAATACATACCTATTGGTTCGATGAATTAAAGTCCATTTCAAAAAATTAGGTCTCGATCTGCTTTATGTTCAAAATGAAAAACACAATACCCTTCCCACAAAAATGATGTTGCATTCTGGCTGTAAGAGATGGAATGCACTTTTCTTACACTGCAATTTTTATTAAGCCACACATCCATTGCTCTTGGTGAAGGAAAAAGACCCATAAATATTTCCACCAATCCTCTCTTAGTAAACCCCATATCTTTCATTTTGTAGATGCATAAGTGTTTTTGATCTCTAGAGCCGCCACCCTCTTTACAAATCTGGCATTGGAAGGTTGTAGGCACAGTTTTGCATTGAATCTAGTCTAATAAATGATTCATCCAGTGAAATAATTTGTTCAGGATTGATATCTAGGTTAGGATTTCGAGGATCCATGATCGCAAAATCAACTGAAGGTCTGTCTTGAACTTAACCTAATCCACCATGAACGCCCAAGCTACAGAGCGATATTCTTTCACAAAAACTAATACACAAGGATATAATTTAGATTAGGGTTTTTTTTTTTTATAAACAAACTTTTAGAAAATAAATTCTAGCTACTTTTTTTCATTGGATATTTTAGCTTTTCGATGAGGAACATGTGCATTATTTGTTTTTTTTATAGTTCAATTTTCGATGCACTTGTTATAAATATGCACACCAATGCACTAGATGTAAACATAGTAAAAAATGCAAGTGCAAACATCCAAAAATAAAACTTTGAGGATATTTTATTTCATATATGTTGTTGTAGATGTTTGCCATTAGTGCACATTGTAATATTATACACTGGTTCATTTGGTTTGTAGGAACACATAGATGTGGCAGTTTAAAATAAATGCACCCATTAGATTCAAAATTCCATCGAAATTTTGTTTGGATTTAAAAGTTAGATGTATCCCAACATTGAGTTTTGGAATAGAAACACATAAATTGAAATACTTTATATGATACAGATGATGCTTAAGCTGGCACCATATAATTAAAAAAGGTTTTGGAAAGTCTATGTGAGGTTATATTATTTTATTCTTCCCAAAGTTTTTTTTAAGAATTTAGGCACATGTTAATTATTGTTTTCGCTAAAATGTAGGGATAAATTATTATAATATTAAATGACCAATTCTTCATATTCCATCTTGTTCCATATTGTTCATAGTTTATAAAGTCCCCCCCTACCATATACAATACGTGCATATTTTATTTATATTTTGATTATGTCATTGAATTATTTTATTTATGCACTTGCATGTGAATAATTATGCACTAAATTTTGTAGAGTAGTGATTTAGGTTTAAGTTTGGATGCAAAAGATATTCCACTCGTAAAAATATGCATTATCGGGAGCAAGATAGTACACGCATTTGGTAGATGAAAATGGACAACCACTTTACCCCGCTTTCAACCACTAGCATGGACTAATGGCACTTCACCATGAATTGGATCTATTTTATGGAACCACATTAGTATGTGGTTGTTCAAATTGTGAAGGGTTGAAGGAGAACCCTTGACATCTCACACTGTTCCATTATACCAATGATTGAATTCCCAAATTTAATGGTCTAATACCTCCCACTGTGGTAAAAATCCCAATAGGTGATATATAAAATACATGTAGTAACACTTCATATGCTCCTTTTTTGAAAAGTTGGAAGCCAATTCAACTATTTTTCCTTCTATATTGGTAGACCCATTTCCCTCTATTCAGTTAACTGTTAGTTATAGTGAGGCAAGTATGTTATCTGTTAGGTATAACTCCTAATTCAATATTATTCCAATGCTAATGCATTCATTTATACATTTCAGGCGGTGGTTGAGCTTCACCTTCCTATGTAACTGTTCAGCTTCCTACATAACTATTTATTTATTTATTTACATAATATAATCCCGACGGATTATATTCTAACAATCCCCCTTTAAATCCGAAGGGGTGTTCATAAGTCCGAGCATGTTTCTGAATCTTTCAAACTTTTCTTGTCCAAGCGCTTTGGTGAAGATGTCTGCAACTTGATCATTTGTGGAACAATGTCGAAGATGGACTGTCTTGGCCTCTACATGATGTCGAATCAAATGATACTTTGTGTTGATGTGTTTGGTTCGATCATGGAATCTAGGATTCTTAGCCAGCTTGATTGCAGAAGTATTGTCGACCAATAATGGAGTGGAATTTTCTTGTTTTTCTTGCAAATATTCAAGTATCTTCCTGAGCCATACTATTTCTTTCGTTGCTTCAGCTGCAGCCACATATTCTGCTTCTGTTGTTGAATCTGCTGGAACTGACTGTTTGCGTGATCTCCATGAGACAGCTACTGATCCAAGACTCATAGTGTATCCAAAAGTTGATACTTCTGTCTCCTTATCGCCATCAAAATCTGAGTCTGAGCATCCAATAAGTTTGAAGTCATCCACTTTAGAGTACTTGAGTCCAATGTCTTGAGTCCCCTTCAAGTATCTTAGAACTCTTTTTGCAGCTGACCAGTGTCCTTCACAAGGTTTATGCATGAACCTTGAAAGTATGCCAACAACATAAGAAATATCTGGTCTAGTTGTTGTAAGGTAGATAAGACTTCCTACAAGTTGTCGATACTTGGTCGCATCTTCAAATTCTTTTCCTTCGCTTGATGTGAGCTTCATTTTCTATTCCATTGGAGTAGATATAGGGTTGCATTCTGTCATGCAAAATTTGTTTAGTAGTTCTCCAATATTTTTTTTCCGAGATAGGAATATGTACTTAGGATGTTGAGTGACTTCAATTCCTAAGTAATAGTGGAGATGTCCCATATCTGTCATTTCAAAGATATTTTTCAAATCTTTCTTTATGGATGCTATATAGCTCTCATTGTTCCCTGTCATCAAAAGATCATCTACGTACACCACAAGATACACAACTGATCTTCCTACTTTATTTATAAACAGTGTTGCATCATCAAGATCAAAATGTTCAAAATTTAACTTCAAAAGATGCTCGATTAACTTTTCATACCATGCGCGAGGTGCTTGTTTTAGGCCACACAAGGATTTGACAAGATTGCATACCTTTTGTTCTTTTCCTTTCACAACAAAGCCTTCTGGCTGAGACATGAAGACATTCTCTTTCAAGTCTCCATTCAAGAAAGCAGTCTTCACATCCATTTGATGAACTTTCCACCCTTTCTAAGCAGCTAAAGAGAGTAAGGTACGGATGGTAGCCCATTTTGCTGTAGGAGAAAATGTTTCTTCATAGTCAATTCCTTCTTTCTGTGCATAGCCTTTTGCTACAAGCCTCGCTTTGTGCTTGTCAAGTGAGCCATCTAATCTATATTTGTTCTTGTACACCCACTTGCAGCCAATTGGTTTGGTTCCAACTGGAGGGTCAACCAGCTTCCAAGTTCCATTCTTTATGAGTGCATCATACTCATTCTGCATAGCTTCTTTCCACTCAACACGAGTAGAAGCTTCTTCAAAGGAAGTTGGTTCAAAGTTAGCAGATAAATTAAATTCACAATCAAATGATACATCCATGTCATCACCTGAATTATTTGCTCCTCCTCCATGTCTTTTTGAACTTCTAGTTCCTGTCTTTCCAACTTCATCCGGATGGACACTTTCAAGTGTCTTTGTGGCCCATTTAGGAATCTTCCGTGATGGTCCTGGTTGATCAGCTGGTGGTGCTTCATCATTGATTGAGAGTCTTTCAATTCTCTTAATCACATCATCCAGTTGAACCTCTTGTTCAGGTGAAGTAGCAGGAACTTCTTCATGCGAGAGAGTTGGTGCTTCATATGGAAATTCCAAAGGTTGATCCAGAATAGGAATCCCCCCTTCAAGGTTTGGAATCTCATATTCATTTTCAGAATATGTCTTTGGATGAGGATAACTTTCCAAATGATCAAGCTGTCTCTCAATGGACTGGTCATTTTTATTAGTTTCAAGAAAAATGACATCTCTGGAAATAACAAATTTCTTGTTTACCTCATCATACAAACGGTATGCCTTGGAGTATTCTTCGTACCCCATGAAAATACATTTTCTGCTTCGAGCACCAAGCTTGTTTCTTTGCTCCTTTGGAATCAAGGCATAACAGGTGGAACCAAAAACTCTGAGATGCTTGACTGAAGGGAGATGGCCAAACCACATTTCATGTGGAGTCTTGTTATCAAGAGCATTTGAGGGACTTCTATTTCTCAAATAGGCTGCACATTTTACTGTATCACCCCAAAACATTAGTTTTACATTTTTGAAAAACATCATTGAGCGAACCATATTCATTATGGTTCTATTCATTCTTTTTTCTACACCATTTTGTTGAGGATTGTAGGGAACTGTAGTCTGATGTGCAATTCCATGTTGGTGAAGATAATCTTCAAAAGCATTTGAAGTGTATTCTTTCCCATTATCAGTACAAAGTGTACCAATTTTCGATTGTGCTTGTTTTTCTATCAATGCATGAAAGTCTTTAAATGTTTGAAATGATTTTGATTTTGTCTTTAAATAGTAAATCCAGCACATTCTTGAGTAGTCATCAACAAATGTCATAAAATACTTATTCCCATTTGCAGAAGGAGTTGGCATTGGGCCACATAAATCAGAATGCACTAATTCTAATTTCATACTTGCTCTGAAATTAGATTCATGGAATGGCAGCTTACTATGTTTCCCTAATATACATGCATCACATTTGTTCTTCTCTTTGGGAATGGTGGGCAAACCAAATACACCATTCTTTCTCAACAAACGAAGACTGTTATAATTTAGATGACCAAATCTTGCATGCCACAATGAACTAGATGACAAATTACCTTCTCCATGCTGAGAGAGGTAGGCATAGTTATGAACTCTTGCAGATGAACCCTTTAGCTTCAGCAGCTTCCCATCTTCGTATCCAGCCATGATGACTTGGTTGTCAGAGGAATTTCTTATTTCAACAATTCCATCAAACATGTGGATGGAATGGCCTTGCTGTCGAATCTCCACCAAGGACATCAGGCTTCTCTACAACTCTGGAAGATAAAGAACATTCTTCAACAAGAAATCAAGGAATCCAGGCATCTTCAGTCGAATGGTGCCCATTCCCTTTGGTTTAATACTTGACTTATCTGCAAAGTAAACTATGCCATCTATTGTTTCATTAAGTTCTTCAAAAAAGTCTTTTCTAAATGTCATGTGTGATGTTGCACCAGTATCAAGCAGCCAACAATCTTTGTAAGATGAAAGTGAAGTCAGTTCATTAATTCCAAGATTACAATGTGCAATAATACAATGAGCAGAATCAGAAGATTTACTAGTATCTTGGTTTTTACTATCATCTTTCTTCTGGTTATGCTTGTCTTTGATGGAGTCCCATGAAGCCCAACACTGATATGATGTGTGCCCAGTCTTTCCACAATGCTTGCACTACAAATCTGATCTTTTGTTGAAGTTGCTTTTGCCCCCTTTGCCTCTGAAGTTTCTTCTTCCTCCACCTCTCTCTTTGCCAGAGAGAGTGACACCAACTACAGATGCTATAGATTGCATCTTTTACAATTGTTAGTGTAATTTACAATAATGAACTTAATATGAGAAAGAGAATGAGATAATAGAAAAACAATAACCTTGCAGGTCTACAGTCTCTGCCAAGGTGATTTTCAATGTTAATATCTCAACTTCAAGTTTTAAAAATGATACAATGACAGAGAAAATATTACAACCAACAGTCAACAATTATCTCAGCCCTTCGCAGATTTCAAAATCCAAAACTTTATGTAGTCAACATGATGGGCTGTCTTAGCAATCTCCTTTCACGTAGAATGTCGTCACAACTTCAGTCTTCAAGTGGATGTTTGCAGCAATATTTAGATTCGGCCTCCATGCACTTCACAAGCAGTCTTGAGGGAGAGCACCAACTCGATTACAATATTCAGGTGGATATGAGCAGCTTCAGGAAAATGGAAGTAATTTACAACAAACACCAACAATATTCTGCTGTATCTATCACTAAAGCTCAAAGCACAACTTCAAATCGAAAGGAGAAAACCTAGCACTCACATACATTCTAACTCAAAGCTTCAATAAATCAATCATGGGCATCTTCAATACACATCAACCATATGAAAATACCAGTCACAACTCTTACAAACTCGAACCAAGAGAGGCCACTCGCATGAGAAATTTTGCAGACTATTTCACTCTTCAATGCAAAATATTAGGGAAAAAATTAGGGTTTTTGTATTTCAATGAACAAAAACATTTTACCTCCATGCTCATAGCTCATAGAAATTGCAGCATAGTGAATGTCTACAATGGTCTCATATATCACAACGCAGTCATCAACGCAGTCTATACAATCACAGGCCGCAACATATACAATCACAGGCAGCATACATTATTTCTCTAGCGCAGTAATCAGTCTTCAATATATGATATATATCAATCACAACACAATATATGACATATCAGTCACAACATAATATATCAATCTTCCGCAATAAATCAGTCTTCAGTCTTCAACGCAATATGCACGTAGTATATCAGTCTTCAGTCTTCAATGAGAGAAGTTTGAGTTTGGACAAATGAGAGGCCGCGGGAAGGGTCGAAACCTCCATGCTGGTCTTCACGCAGTTGCAGAGAAGGCCATCCTCAAAAAGTTCATCCTAGCTTTCAAGCGACGCCTTGCAGAACATGGAGCAAATGTGAGGCTCCCAGATGCAGTTACACGCGCCGACTTGGAATCAGGTCGAAGTGGTTGGTCTCGTATTGTGCTTCAAAAATATAGAGATGTACTTTTAGATGATTTGTCCCCTCTCTTGTATCAACGAATCCAAACTATCTTTCAAGACGAATTGCGACCGATACCAATGGAAGTCTATGTAGTCCTTAAATCGCGTGGACGAGCTGTCAAACTCAGAGAAATTCAAGCATTGGATAATCTGATTACAACTAGGCCTCGCCCATATACTGAACAACAGGCATAAATTCTTAGACTGGCAACCCAACATAATGGATTCAGATCAGGGCAAGATATTTATCGGTGGAATTTAATGGGAGACGAGCGAGGAGAGGCTGCGGGACTACTTCAGCAAGTATGGAGAGGTTGCTTAGACAGTCATACTGAAGGTTCGGTTTTGTGGCCTTCGCAGACCCTTCAGTGGTCGACATCGCTCTATAGGAAAAGCACACCATCGACGGTAGAGCGGTGGAAGCAAAGAAAGAAGTTCCCAAAAGCGAGCAACATAATACTAGAACCAACAGCTGCAATAACAATGACAGTCATGGTTATGGAGGAGATCGCAGTCACTCTATTAGGTCAAAAAATTAGGGTTTAAATTTATGAGATAGCGTAGTCATACAAACTATATCGTGGATAAAGTGGGCGCGACTCACGAGAGAGTGTCACACCAGGTCATGCACTCACTCGCAGATCTCAAATCTGAGTTGGCACGCAACAATTTCATAGAGAGTATGCAGAATACCAAGAATTAGGGTTAGGTATACCAAGAAAATAACAGATACAATGCATGCGACTGGAAGACTAAGGGAGCAGGCAGTCTGGCAATGGATTGGCAAGCAGAATGCCAGGACTGAAATGCAGTAGGTAGGAGTTATGGAAAATAGCCAAGCTCTGATACCACTTGTTAGGTATAACTCCTGATTCAATATTATTCCAATGCTAATGCATTCATTTATACATTTCAGGCGGTGGTTGAGCTTCACCTTCCTATGTAACTGTTCAGCTTCCTACATAACTATTTATTTATTTATTTACATAATATAATCCCGATGGATTATATTCTAACATTATCAATACCACCTAAAACATCTATACTAGAATATCCAAAAAGTTTTTTGAGATAAAAGTGAAAATGTACAAGTACACAGCAAGGTCGTTTCAATTGTAGGCGGGTAGCAATGACTTCTTTCTTAATAGCCATTTGAAAGGTAAATCCCAAATTTGTTACAACCATGCTTTGTATGTTGGTTAGCCATTTTTGTTTCCTGTGCCAGTTGTTGGGACCGAAATATCTTTTTGTGAAAATAATTACATGATTTCCAAGTCTGAAATAGATGTTGCAAATCTTGGGTTTTTTTATCCCTGACATGTATTCCTTGCTCCCAAACAATTAGTAGCACTTAGGTCATTTTATGGACGTATTTATAATCAATTTGACTACTTAAACATTTGTGAATACAAACATAACATTTCCATGTATATTGAGTTTTATCCTACATCTGTCCTTGCCCCCACGCTCATAGTATGTGCATGAACGATTATGCTTCTAGAAAATTTAATATAGATAACCTGTTATATATCGATGGTCATACACACACTCACATGAACATTACAAGGTACGTAAATAATTGTAGGTGTTCATTATTTAATGCAAATTATTCATTTGAGGAACACTCCAATGATAAGGAGTTCTTTATGAAAAGGAAAGAATCCATATTTGTTGTTGTGCATGAAATATGTAGTTTATCACCTCGTGATGATTTGTTAATAAACTATAACTTTCGTATATCACCAACCTCTTATCAAATATGCCTTTGATTTACACTACCTTTAGACATCCCCTTGAGGTGTAAGAAAAAGATCATTGAGTAATTTTGTTTCTTCTTAGTAGATTTAATATAAACATATTTTTTAAATCAACATCTGTTTTATAAAGTGGTTGTTTTTTTTCCCTTAAGAAAAATCAAAATATTTTCTATTTACAAAATTGAAATAAAATATACTTTTTCAAGCCTCTAAGCTCCTTTCAATTAATGGGAATGTTCTTATAAACCTACTATGTCTGCTATTTATTACATTATTCCTTTCATCAAAGAAATATGTACCACACATGTCCTAGATATTTCAAATAATAGTTCTCAACCTAAACAACCTACCTTTCCAACAATCACTAGAGAGACACAATGAATTTAAGAGATACCATTTCATTTCTCAATTTATGTATGACCAAAAAAACCTCTTGCAATGGCAAAGCATCCTTTGAGATTGCATTTACTTTTTAATTAAATTCACTATATATGTTAGATAAAGAGATGAAATCAAACTAGGATTTTACCTCTCCAACTCTGACCATAATAGGGCCTAGTTCCATATTTTCAATATGGAACTTATCATTACACCAATGCATTAACAAATTTGAATCCCCCATCACCAACAAGTTCTTTATTCCTTAGCATGTAGAAACTTTCAATGAATATCTAGTCAACATAGAATTATGCTTCGTTGCTAGTACCTTTCATTACATCATATTTGAGGAAAAAGTAATCATAATTACTAAACATTATAAATTCCCCTACACCACAAATACCTTGAGTTTTTTGGAAAGCACCAACGAATAAATCCCAAGTTGTTGTGTAGTGAATGATCATCTCTTTTAGGATCCGACCCACCTTTTATTTTGGTTCCTACCACCCTTATCTATAGGAATGCCTAATATTATGAACCACTATATTAGGAAGAAAACTTATGCCTTCAAATATCATTTTGTTTCTAGAAAGACATAAACCCCATAAAACATATATTTATGTTCATTTACAGTTGGGTTGGGCATCCAATATTGAAAACAATACAAAATGAAATCCCCCTTCCATTGAGATATTCCAATAACCACCTGAAGAAATTTAATCCAAATTGATTTGGAAAAAGGTCAGTAAATGAAAAGGTGATCAATAGGCTTACTCCTTTATTTACAAAAGATGCATATGTTGGTCCATTCCAATTTCATTTTTGTCCATTATCCCAAGCAAGTGTCCTATTGGACAAATTTGGCTAGGTAAATAATCTTATTTTAAGTGAGAAATCTAGCTTCCAAGTTAGTTTCCATCACTAGATCCTATCCCTAAGTAAATCATGATTAGTCAAGGCTTCATATCCTAATTTCACAATTAGAAATCATATGGTTTTATTCCAAGTCCACTTTTTCTCATTCTCATGATTACGTAACTTGATTGTACTATGATTTAACAAGGAAATATAATATGCCCATTCCTATGCTAGGGGACATACAAATTTAAATCATTACCTTATTTATAGGATTGATACCATACCCATGGATCCTCTTTTATTGTCACATTCCCTTACCTTGAGAGTCTCTAAATTTGTAACTTTTCCTTCAGTTCCATTGACAGTATAAATTTCGCTTTATAGTCAACCCAAGGATCCTTTCCTAGTTTTACTTTATCGCCTCTCTATACTTTTCAAGCCCCCCATTTTCCTAGAAACAAGAATGCTCTAATGAAACCTTTCAAAAAAAGGGAAACTCCTATGATATGTTTCCTCCTAGATCTTGCCCATTCCTTCATGAATCTATTTTTAATGTTCTTAGTCCTCAAAATTGTTCTCCACAAGCCTTCAATGAACATAAATTTCCACAAAATATTGATTTCCAAATAATAGCTAAATACATATATGTTTTTTAATCCCCAATCTCTTTTTTTCTTAATATTATTGACTAATTTATTAATGGAATTCCCTTTGTTTATTGACTAATTTATTAATGGAATTCACTTTGTTTGTTTTCTCTATGCCCCTAGAAAACCGAATCTATTTTTCCTTATCTTGTCCAAAATTATTTTAGGGACATCTGCACTAAACATATCATAAACTAGAATGCTTACTAGAACTAACTTTTCAAGAATTTTTCTATCTCGACATGATGATCATTTGTGACACGAGTAAGAGACCCTAGCTTCAATTTTTGAATAACAACATAAACAATCAACATATCGACAATCATTTTCCTTCAAGTTGAAGCCTGGGTAATTTACACCCTTACCAATAGGTCCTGAATAAAGCGGAAGGATCTATATAATTTGTGATTCGAATTATATAGCTAAGGCATTAAAAAACATGCATGATTTACCCAAATTTTCCGCCATCTGATTTGTACTACAATACATATCTAGAATACCCTTAACTTTCCTCCTCTCCATGTGAGTTCCATGACCAAAAATAAATATGTCATCGATGGAAAGTAAATTTGTGAGCACAATTGAGTCTTTCATTTGAATGCCTATGATATTCTCTTTTTTCTTTTCTTTTGCAATAAGTATACTCATCCTTCAACAACCAATAAAAAAAAGGGAGAATGGGACAACCTAGTCTAAATCCCCCTTCATGTAGTAAAAAAACTTGTGGGGGATCCATTTATCATGATTGTGAATGATACTAGTGTGACACAACTCGATATACATTTTGTCGTTGAAAGTTTAAAATTCATTTGCAAAAGATCTAGTCTTACATAATTCCAATTAACCTTGTCATAAGAATTTTATAAGTCGATCTTGATCACTACCATTCACAGTTTACTTTGTTTGAAAAGATGAATACCCTCTTGCGTATAACACACATCATAATGAATTTGTCTATTGAATAGAAAACCAATTATTACTTGGGAAAGTATACAATTTATTATGTTTGTTGTTATCTTCGAGACAAGTTTATATATGAGATGACATAGTGAAATGGGCCAAAAATACCTAAAAAATCGAAAATATTTTTCTTTATAATCAAGACAATAAAAAATAATTTAAATCCCCTAACACTTTTTTGGAAGTTCAAGACTCTTAAACCACCCTTGAAATATCCTATTCCAATAGTTCATAAAGAGAAAAATATAACTCCATAGTATATCCACTAGGCCCCTGAATTTTTTTCCTTCTTATAAGAAAGAATTTAACCCCTTTCAATTCCTCCATATCTACAACTTAATTGATTCTCTCATTCATCATTTGGTTAAATATTCTAGTGAACATTGTTATAACACAAATTTTCACTTCAGTGACCCTAATGGTACCATATTGACCCTACCATTATCTGGGTGAAACTAATGGCATTTGAGCCTTCCAAACATCATCCAATTTTTCCTAAAGAGGATCCAAATGTTTCTATTGTGATATAAATAGTCCCTAATCATTGTGACAAGCCTTTAATTTGGTGTTGGGCCATCCATAAGTATTAATGCCACCTCAAGACAAGCTACCAACTGTTTCTAGCTCAATTCCACTAAAATGATGCTTTTTAGGGAACACACACCCTTCCTTCATTCAATGTGCATGTGCATGAACTAAGAAATACCCCCCAAAATATTAAAAAATATTTAAAATTACAAATTTGGATGGCTGGAAAATTAGTTTTGGACGTAACTTCTTGAAACCATCTCCCTAACTGTCTCAACCATGTCAGAAAAGTATAAAAGAGACACCTATGGAAGAGGTAAGGGAATAAATAATATCTG
The DNA here is from genome assembly GCA_001517045.1 of Pseudotsuga menziesii. Lineage (NCBI taxonomy): Eukaryota > Viridiplantae > Streptophyta > Pinopsida > Pinales > Pinaceae > Pseudotsuga > Pseudotsuga menziesii. The sequence continues at coordinate 225,939 of LPNX010566751.1, forward strand.
ATAAGGCTATGTTGGTGTCACATCCCCTCCCCTCTTTACTCGATGAGGAGAGGACATGACTACTACTGCTGCTGCTCTGATGTCTATCATCATAACCGGGGAGCTAGCCCCATGAACATAAACAATAAATGCATTGAAATAAAAACATATGCAGATGTATAACTATTTCAAATACACAATGGAATCAAATACATTTGAAGCATTCAATATGTTCATAATAATTCTTAAACAAATAAATTGTAGGAATTAAATTCATACAGAATACTTATCTTGAAAATAAGATGTCTCGCAACTAGCTATGTTGCTATAATGTTCCACCCAACCATAGGCCAGTGTGCTCATCAATATCTCAACACCACTTCCACCCCCTAGCTGTGCATGATTTCCACAAGGAACTAGGGAACAACAGGCTCACACATATCCAAAAACATATCAAAACTCAACCAAGCCAAACTATAGTTGGGTTGATCAGATTCCTAAGGAAGTGGAAAGGATGAATTGCTAAGATAGTGAGATCAACCACATATCTATGGACACCTACACAATATTTGGCTTGCCACCACAATACCTACACACCCAACATAAGGAAGTATCCCCTTCACTGCTACACAGTCCCTTAGGCCATACCTTCCCTTCCAGTGCTCTTTAGGGCATGCATAGAAAGATAAACAACCCCTCTTGATCTGTCTATGAGGTTCCTCTCTTCACTAGGTTTATCAAGCCAATTCTGGGCCTCTTCCACTCCTAAGTATTTCAGACCAAAACATGGATGCACATCACAACAAAATGCAATTGTTGGGCATGAAGAAAAATGTCCCGGGAGCCAAAAATGAAAATGGTAGAAGGGAAAACAACCCTCCGATGGAAAATTCAATTTCACAAAACATCTATGGGCTCCATAGGGGTAAAAACGGCCTCTTCAAACCCCAAAATCATGGTTCTCTTCTACCCATTCCCTTTGTAATACAAAAATGGGTTTTCCTAGGCATGGAAATGAAGGAAATGAAGAAATTGTTAGGGAAAAATGCACAGGAAGATCCAGTTGCGTGAGGAAGACAAAAACGTGAATGAGGAATGGGTGAGGAATGGATTTCTGGGTGTTTACTTGCCCCATAAGTCAAAATTTGTTTTCCAAAAATTGATGGCTTCCCCAATATGAATTTGGAATGCCATACTCTTCCATATCCAAGGCATTAACTGCCCCAACCAACTTCTGGAAGAAATAAATGATTGGGAACAAAAGACAAAATGGGTAGTTGACAGTTTTATGGGTTCTCCCATTGACATTTGTCTTTACCTTATTGGCTCAAGGGTTTGAATAATTTCCCTCCCTATTCCTTATGAAATCATTCCCCCATCTCTTTGGTGTATTGACATAGCTAGTTGTGGGTATTTTTTTTATTAAATTGCATATTTACATGATGTATCATTTATAATGTACTTGGTTAGCACCATAGGTATCTATTTTAACTGTCGATACAATAAACTCTAAATCCATGGTGGGGCCTTGGCCTTTAGCTCCTCACCATGATTTAATAATGATATTTACATCATTTATAACTTTAATGCAAATGGGGTCAAAATTGGGATATTATAGTTGGAATATTTTAGTCCTATATCCTCAAATTTTTATTCCCAATCCCCTTAGAAACCCCTATTTTTTATTATTCTTGTCCTCTTGTTGATGTGAGGTCCATTCATTGTTGTGATTCCATACTTTTCGCAAGAGGGAGTGTGAAGAAGTTGGAGGAGTGAAGGCATTAGTTGCTTGGGTGTAGAGGGACTCGGATAATGGTTTTGAAGGTGACAACAATGAGATCAAGTATACATATACTTGTTTTCATTTCATAAATTAATAGATATCTATTATCTATTCCCCCCGTCAATATGATAGTCAACCTGTCTTATGGTTGATTCTTGTTGGTTTAAAAGGTTTTAACTTTCTTGATGATTTAACTTGGATCGATCAATGTTAATATTGATTTATAACTTGTTTTATTATATCATGTTGCCATAAAGGATTTGAGAATGGTTTCTGTCTCTATTGTGTGTAGTTTGGAGATTCATCAAAACATATTTCTTTAAAGCTATTATGGAAGAGAAGGATTACAGACAACCTATAGAACACATGTTCTCTTTCTTAACTCTCTGGATAGATCTATTTTATTCTTGATTATTTGGTTAAGTGAAATAATTTTAGATCAATAATTCTAGGGTAATTGTAATAGTGATATCTTCCTTGCTCCATGATAGTATACCCTAACTATTAGGGGGACTTTCCCCAAAAACAGATTTGACAAATCTGTTGGGGATAAATTCCTTGAATTATTCTCTATAGGGAATCTATAGGACCTCTATTGTACTAGTATTATGGATATTATTGAACATTTAGGAACCATATTACCTTTATAAAAGTACTTTTCTATAATAGAAGCTAAAAAAAATTGCAAGTTTTCTGAGTTTTTTGGACCTTTTAGAAACCTATAGGAAGTGTAGGCTTCGTCTAGAAGGAAAAAAAGTGTGTAAATGAACTTTTACCTCTTTAAAGGAGTGTGTGCATGCAACTCGGCTTGTTGATAGATGTATGTGCCTTGTAAAAATCCCCCCGACTATTTTGGTATTTTTTTCTTTGTGTGTCATCGTGTGGGGTTTGGGAGGCCATTTAGAAGCTAGTAGGATAAATTTTAAGGGGTGTTTTTGACTATTCAGAGTGCTTTGATAAACATTAGATTAGTTTCATTAGGTGGAAGGATGAAACACTTTTCTTATTTAGTACTATTTTTTTTAGTTTGATTTCATTTTGTTGATATCCTTCTAGTTCATGTAGGAATTTGTTAGGTATTTTGAATCCCTTGGGAGTGTTTATATGTAAATGAATAATATTATATTTCTTTCATTAGCATGTTTTGATGAAAATAATAAATAATATCCTTCTTTGGTTACAGTAATTTTCTTTAAAAGTTACATCTTGTTTAAATTTTTGAAAAGTTTTGCTTGGTTATTTTGTTTTTCGTAAATTGTTTATTGTCAAGCATCTCTTTCAAAGTATGAAGTGGTATTTCCCATTTGTATGTAATTACTTTTGTATATTTTTTAATTTGAACATCACCTTTTTGTTAGTCTTACATCCCTATGAGTAACAACAACCTTGAAAAGCAATTTAACTAAAATGAACTAGACTTGTTTTTCTTTGATAGAAAACAAAAAATAGTCTAGGTTCTATGGCCTTAGTTGTAGGTGTGGAGAGTAAATTCTCCAATGTCACAAAAAAAACAATATCACTAATTGAGTACATAAATTGATTAGTAGTAGGAGGCATTTGTTGGGAAATCACACCTCACACATGTGTTAAGGACGAGGTCAATATAGGTAAGCAATTGAGATTAACCCCTCATAGCTTGCATGGTGGAATATGAGAGTTAGGGATATTTATATGAAGCAGAAAGTCCTTATGATGACACCCAATTGTAGACACATGGCTGAGATTGTTTTTCCCAACTGTTAATTGTGAAGAGGTGGCCATATATTCCTATATTAGGTTTAAATAAAGTGACTGCAGGTGGGAAGTGTTTGTGGTAAATGATGCAAATGCCTAACATTCATCTTGGGTCCCTTGGAGGGTTTCGATATTCACTAGGTACTTGCAACTTGGGTGATTTTTTCATGTGGATTATCATAACTATATCTCACACTTTCATTGGTTAGACTTGGGCCCTTATTAGTCTAGGTTTAAATTCATAAGGTCCATGTTCACCTATTTATTGATTGAACTTAGGAATTAAGCACCTTCATTTTATTTTTGGGAGATTGAGTTTGCTTGGATGTATCTTATACAGTCTTTTATAACGGTGTGTTGATTGTGATTTTTCTACCCCTTAGAAGGCCTTATCCTGGTTTTTTTGTATTTAGAGGATATGGATAAAGTCCCTAAGGATACTGACCATTGGACCCCTATGTAATGTGACCCTCCTAGTTTTTCTTCTGTTGGAAATGTTGGTGCTCCCTTCATGGCAACCTTGAATATTTTTGTGTTCATAGTGGAGATTTAACTTTGGTTTTTTTCCACTCTGAATGACCCTAATGCTCCTGATGCTTTCCAAATAACCCTTGAATGTCAACATCATTAAAACCCTTTTATTTCTTTTCTAGCTACAATTTTTCCTCCTTTGTCTATCTCTTTGGTGAACGTCTAGAGCTTAATAACCAAAATTCTACAAAGGGGTATCCCACCAACCATTGCAATTCATGTTGGGGGGAATTCCCTAGCCAATGGAATTTATTATAGGGGAGAGTCTCTAGTCATTGCAAGTCTTACCAGAGATAGGTCACTAGTCATTGCAAGTCATACCGAGGACATGCAATTATCCATTGTAAGTCATGTTGGGGAAAATCAACCAAACATTGCAAGTCATGCTATGAGAAAATAAATAGTTAATGTGAGTTATGCTTAGAGTGTTGATATTGTTGATAAAGCTAGATGAATATGGCACAAGCTTACGTTTCCTTGTAAGCTTTGAAAGGGATATCACCTTACTCATTTGTGCCTTGCTATTCTATAGGTATAAAGAGTGCAGTCCTTGTCTCAAGGATATTCTAATCCTGAACAATCTATGGTTTCCCAGTAGCCCATTCAACCTTTGATTGATAAAGAGATCGAATTGATGCAGATTTTGACCAATCCAGCTTTTCCCTTGGAGAGTGTCAAGATTAAAGTGGTTTTTCAACAATGCAATATTTGGGTGGTCCCACCCTTCCTTGGGAGAGTGATGTGACTACTGATCAAGTATTATTCTTTTCCATTCAATTTTTTTGAGACAAGGGGTCATTCCATTCAATTTGAGCAAGTTCCTCCCAACATTTAGGATCATATCCTATGATTGGAATAGTATAGCTGGGCGCCATCTTGCTTTTCCAAACCCTTCCAAATAAGGGTTCAAGTTAAACACAATACATATTTTTGATGTATTATAGATGAAGGAGCCTTTGTTAGTATTTTATTTTCATGTGCTTGGAAGGATTTGGGTTCTCTAAACCCTGTTTTAGCTTAGAGTCCACTAGTAGCCTTAGATAGAAGACCTAATGAACCTTTGGTGTTTCTTCCTCAGTTTCCCATTTCATTAGGTGGGAAGATAGTATTAGTTGATTTTATTATTATGGAGGGCCCATTAGACTTCAATATTCTCTTCAGGCATGATTATGTATATGCTGTGAATGCTATGGTGTCTATTCTTTTTTGTGTGATGCATTTTTATCATAATGGAAAGCATTGCCATTATTGATCAGCTTACATTTGTTGATCCTCTTGTTTACCCAACTATAGACCAAGTGTCCCCTTTATCTATTTTTATCATTTCGACAAATACTACCTTGGAATGAGTGAATTATGTGGCCTCATATCTCTTTTGTTCAATTAATACTAAGAAGGAGCCTTTGAGTTCATGATTGTCTTCATGGGACTTGGTTATGGTTGTTGACTAGGTGATTTATCCAATTGGGGAATTTGTGAGTGTTCTCCCCTTTATTCGTCCAAGTGAATGTTATGACATATATTCTCACTAAGATGATCTTCTTCCCTCAAACAAATATTTCTTAGAAGATATGTTTGAGTAGAAAATTCCTTTGGATGTTTGTGTCCTTTCCAAATATCATATCCTTATATTGGACCCAATTTCCATCAAATACATCCCCAATTTATCTTTTAAGTATGATCTCACTATTTTTGGATCCTTAGACAGTGGAATATTTGAGTCTTTGGTTACTATCATTGAGCTCTAAGTTGGTGTTCTTGATGAGTTGGGTTCTCTTAAAAAATATTTAGACTCCTGCAATGATAAGCATGTTCTCATGGAATCTCATATTTGATCTTCCTCATGTGTTTAATATTATTGATTGTAGTTCCACATTCATTGGCATTCTTGATTGTTCGCTGGTAGACTTTGCCTTGGCAATGAATATTGTTGAAAATACCACTATCAAAGTAACTCATATCATATCTTTGTTTTTATATATATTTTAGTTATGATCATGGTATTGTTGTTTCTTGGATACATGATTTTAAGTTTTATTCATGGTTTCTTAGGAAGCATGCTTTGCACATTACTCTATTTGGTCAAGTGTATTAAAAAACTTGCACATAGGTTCAAAAATCCCCTTTATTATGATGCATTTGAATATTTTTCAACCTGAATTTTCCATAGGGTCGAACCTATTGGATATTGGTGTGTTAACCCTCTCTATATGGACTTTGCACCAATTCGACAGAAGAGATTACCTAACATGGGGAATTGTATTCAACACCCTTTTGTCGTTTTTATTCCCATGTTAAGTTTTTCTCATAAATTTAGGAGACTTTTTAGCTTAAGCATGAATTTGATAAGAAGCCTCATGCCTCTCTTTCTCTTATATTTCTAGCCATTCCCTATAAGTCTCTCATTTTTTTTCATTTTGTATTTTCATTTGATCATATCCACTTGCACACTTATACCTAATTGTTCAATACATCTTTCATACTACCATTGCATTCATGATGCTCCTTGTCACTTGCATCCATTGCATTTGCATTCTAGACTGTCTCCTTAAAATAAACATGTTGATGAGTATCCACCCCCTTCCCAACACCTTTTTTTCATTTTATTTTGCATAGGTGTATTCCATTCACTTGTAACATAGTCACATGCCTTGCAACACTAGTTTCTTCCATTGTATATAGCATCCTTATATTATTTTTAGTTTTTTAAACCACGATTTTTTTTTAAAGAGAGAGGGGGGAATATGGTAGAAATCCATTATTATCAAGAAAACAATTTATTTGTGTCACCATTGAAAAAATCACCAATTTTTAGTCTTCTAAAAAATTTGGGCCTTAGTATTGCCTTAGGAAGCTGAACCATGATCTCTGAGTTTGTACTCCTCCAATTGGTTCATATTATAATTACTACAAAGATAATGTTACTTCCTCTTGCGTTATAGATTTATATCATTATTTTCTTTGTGTCTAAAGTATCCTAGGTCACCATTGTGTCATGCTACTGTTCAAGGGTTGTGTTTAACCCATGTCAGGATTTCGTTACTTTCTTTGAATTTTCATGCCATCCTTCCCTATTTTCAATTTGTTCTTAGTTTCATCAACATAAACCAAGTTTGAATCATGCTAGTGTAGACGGTTCACATTGAAATTTTATTGGTGGGTTGTTTCTCATTGACTACAACACATTTCTATAAGAGATTAAAACCTTGTGCCTTATTTTTATTATTTATAGGTTACCTTACACCTGATAGATGACATCTCACCTTTGGTTGTTGATTGAGTGGATTCCCATATGTTTGATGACAAGCCCTCTATTCACATTTTTTAATTATCCGTGTTATATCTTGGATTTCATTTTCATCATTGGTGGAATTCCTCACCTTTGTCAACAACTTTCATTATTGGTTGTTGCTAATAGGTCCTTTTGCACATGGAATTATTCATTTTGTGCATGTGACATATGTACTCGGTGGTGTTCATGCAAAATATTAGTCCAAGACCTTTTAGAAAAATAAAATATCGTCCTCTACTTGTGTTGGATGATGGAGGATACCTTAATTCCTCTCCTCCAACAAATATCTTCCCATTGACATCAACTCATTTTTCTTTAGGAGAGGGATTTATAGACATTTTTTATACCTTAGGATTTGCAATCATCAAGGGCAGTTTCCCTCGCTATGACAATGGGAATACACCAATGTCCTCTAAATGGTAGATTTACATGTGTTTGACGACATCACATTTATTCACACTTGATAGAATGTACTGAGTACCTTGATGCCCATTATCATCATTGGTGGGTTGTCTAGCATTTGTTAAAAGTATACATGAATGACTGATAATAAAATGGTATTCCCCATGTTCAATTTCAAATCATTTATTCACACGGTAAAGATATGTATATAATGACAGTTTGGATTGAAGACCTTGGGTTGCAGTAGTATTATCAGTTTTATGTTGCTTCCTGAGCTATGCAAGACTATGCCACACACTCTATGACATTGGTACTTCATGGGGAACCAATTTTTTCTTACATAAGTTTTAGTTATTCTCCTAATGATTATTGAGACATAGATCCACTTTGTATTTTCTTGTGGCTATGATATATTTTTGAAATGTATCCTCTATGTATGTTTTTTGTCCATGATTCAACATCTTATATATTCGATGGATCTCTAGTGTACTTTATTTGGAATCCATGCTTGTAATTTCCACCCAAGCACAGGTATTCCTACCTCAGGAAATATAGTTTTATCTCTTACTTTGGTCTATGTTGCAAGTACCTTTCAAGCCAATTTCTAGGAATCTCCACTTGAGCTCACCTTGTAATTTCCTCTAAGAATTATAATGTATTCCAGCCATCAGCTGCCCTTCTAACCTCACATATTAAGGGGCATCTGTTATAGCACAAATGTTCACTTCAGTGATCCTAATGGTACCCTAATGATGCTGACAACATCTGGGTGACCTAATGCAATCAAAGCCTTTCAAATTACATCCCAATATCCCTAACAAGGCTCCAAATATCCCTAATTTATATAAAAATTCCCTAATCATTGTGGCAATCATTTAATTAGGTTTTAGGGCCATCCATAAGTATTGATTCCAACTCAGGAAATGTTAACTCCTTCTAGCTCAATTTTCACTAAAAATGATGTTTTTGGGGAACAAACACCCTTCATTTTTGTAAGGTGCATGTGCACACTCCTTTGTTTTTTGTAAGGAGAATGTGCACAACCCTTTCCTTCATAAGGAGCATGTGCACTAGGAAATACTAAAAAAATATAAAAATCTTGAAAATTACAAATTTGGATGGTTGGAAAAGTAGTTTTCAAAGGTAACTTCTTGAAATCATCTCCTTATCTGTCTCAACCATTTCCAAAAAGTATAAATGAGAAATATATGAAAGAGACAAGGGAATCAAGAATCTATCACAAGGTTATGCTCACATATTTTAGCTTTATATCATTTAGTTTTTATGTCCACCCCCCTCATAAACCCTTATTTTTTAGTATTCTTGTCCTCGTGTTTGAGTGAGGTCCATTCGTTGGTGTGACTTGCATACTTTTTCGAAGAGGGAGTTTGAAGAAGTTGGAAGAGCAAAGGAATTAGTGGTTCATGTGAAAAGGGACTTAGAAAATAATTTCTAAGGTGAATAAAATGAGATTGGGAATAAATATACTTGTTGTTATTTCACCAAATAATAATGATCTATTATTTTGCCCCTAAATTTGATATTTAATCTTTCTTATGGTTAAATATTGTTGGTTTATAAGGTTTTAACTTTCATGATGAGTTAAATAGGATGGATCAATGTTAGTATTGATTTATAACTTGATTAATGATTTCATGTTACCATAAATGATTTGAGAATGGGTTCTTGATCTCTTGTGTGTATATTTAGAGATTCAACAAAACAAATTGCTTTGAATTTTTTGTGGAAAAGAAGAATGAAGGACAACCTACAAGGCACGGGTTCCCATTTTTATCTATCTTGATATTAGAGGAAATTTCAACTCAAAATGGGCCTTTTAACTTTGATTCAAATTCCATGTCATCATGTGTTAGCCAATGAAATTGCTTTAAATTTGAAATACCGTATAGGTCTTAAACACCTTTTTAATATAAATTTGGGGACAGGTATAATAAAAAAAACTACTTTTTTTGTTTGTATTTTTGACATATCTCCCCGTGTTTTTACTCAAATTTCGATCGGGAGAGCTCGTTGGATGCGGAATTTAATT
>LPNX010566751.1:235769-307347 GCA_001517045.1 Pseudotsuga menziesii
TTCGAAATTTGAGTAAAAACATGGGGAGATATGTCAAAAATACAAACAAAAAAGCAGTTTTTTTCTTTTCTTCCTCCAAAATTAATAAATATTATTTTATTGTTTTAACTATTATTTTATTAGTTCATTTTAGGAGGCCCATTTTGAGTTGAAATTTCCTCTAATGGGATTTTTGTATAATGGTTTGTTGTGAGAAAAAACCTCTCTCAGTTTTTTGGAATTCATTTTAATTTGCTCGGGATATGGATTTCAAAAACATGTGTCAAACAGGAAATTCTGAGATCTGAAAATTAGGTCTCAGAGATGGATTTGATTCTTCCAATCTCCAATACCTGTAGCAAAACTGAGAGAGGTTATTGTTCTATGACATGTTAGGAACAAAAAACTCTAAGCTTTGTTCAATGATTCTCCAGTCGCTCAGAATTACCGTTTTAAAATGATTCCTTTTCATAGTAAAACGCCACTTTCGGTGGCTTGGAGCACCCTGAAATTTCAGTTTTAGCTGCCGAAAGCAGGGCTTTCGGTGGCTAATGAACCGTTGGTACGTTCACCTAAGCCACTGAAAGTCCCTTTGCAACAAAATTTTATAAAAACGTGATCAACAGGTTTTCATCGGTTAACGTGGTCCTAAGTGGAAACTATTAGTTGCCGAAAGATGGTTTTTCAGCGGCTAATGAACCGTTGAAAAGTTAGCCTATGCCACTGAAAGATAAAGCTTTCAAATTTATTAAAAAACAGAACACCAGATATTCCAACCTTGTTAGTCACCCCAATGTCTTTCATAATATGACTTGAAATCTTCATCCTATCAAAAAATAAATTGTATGAGTGAACTTATTGAAAACAAATTTATTTTGGGAGATAACACACTCTTTGCATGAGATACATGAGGAATATGAACACATACAGTTGATAAGGTCGGGTAATTTACCCTCAAGTTGAATTGATGTCCAAACTTTCTTGTCCTTTTTTCCATGTCATCATCCTTTGTGATCAACCTTTATATTCCTTTTTGCAATGTCATCATCCTATGTCATCAACATCCTTTTTCCTTTACTGGTGTACTTGGCATCTCCATCCAAGTGGTCGTACAATATAGTTGAATAATATCTTTACAAGCTTAGGCTTCCCATAACAACTTTACTTTATCTGTACCTTTCAAGTGTTTAACTTTATCATTGAAATGCCCGTGACATCTAAGGACATGCCCACATAATCAATGTATCAACAATCATATAGTAAATTCATAAAAGGTAAGCATGCATCAATGACAACATCGCAATGTTGCTTCAATTTTTCAATTTTCTTTATCTAACCATACTGCTCCCCCTATCAATATGTAGACTAATTTCTCCCCTTGAAACCTTGCTGGTCTGTTCATCTCAAGATATTTATTTCTGCATTTTACTTCATCTAATTTTGGTAAACATATTGTAGCTAATTTATATCTGCATTTTACTTCATTTATTGCTATGGATTTCTACTGCCATTTTTCAACCTTGTTGTGCATATTTGTGGGCATTTGTCTGGACTTGCATGCATATGTTTGATGTCTGTGGGAATTTTATAAGGTAGTGAGGGCATTTTATCAGTCCAACGAGCATTTTAAACCTGCTGCAGGGAATTTCTGAACAGGTTCCAGACATTTTTCCAAATCAACTGCTTATCCAATTTGGAGAATTGATGTAAGTGTATTCTACAAATTAAATGTGGGCATATTTAACTAGCTGCGATAATGTTTACAGGGTGCAAGCATTTTTACTCTATTGTCTATGGGAATTTTTATTTCTCTATTGTCCCATGGGCATTTTTAACTAGCTACAGGCATTTTTACTCTCAAGTGAGGGAATATTTGAGGCTTGAGAATATTATCGAGGCCTGGCTAGCATTTGTCTCCTCAACTTGCGAGCATATTGGGTACCTGGCGTGCATTTTAATGACATCTCCTTCACTCATGCTGAAATTTTTCTTCTTCCTGCGTGCATTTTTATGAAGATTTCCTGCAAGTATTGCATTATGCATGCAAGACTAAGATAAAATTCCCACAACTTGTTAAACATGTCCACAGGGAAATTTTCAACCTTTTGTGCATTTTTGCGTGCATTTTCCTTCCATATGGGAGCATTCTTTACATCAATTGGGAGGATGAGCCAAAATTTGTTTTGAATACTTGTTTTGTACTTTGCAAGACCTGTCCACATCATCTTCTTTCTGCATTCTTGTACCCTTGCGTTCACCTTAAGATCCCTCGTTAGGTTCCATCCACCATATCGCTACCTTATATGAATTTTTTTGGATTACTTTTCTATTTCTTTTTATTGTGAGTTGGTCGTACTACTGTGTTGCTACTGTTTTTTATTTGTGAGGGTTGGATGATATATTTTACAGTCTTTTCCACTTCTGGGTTCTCTCTTTTCATAGGTATGTTGGTCTAGTTGAGTCTAATGCAACTAACCTAACGCTAAGAGGTTGAAGTCTGTTTAGAAGCTTTTTTTTTCTCTCTGAGGATAAGGGAGCTCCACCCAAACATATTATGTTGAGTTTATAATTGGTTCAAATATGATATATCATGCTACTGTTATATATTGTTGCATTTCATTAACAACTTAGATCTGATATAGATCACCACTTTTATTACTGTTATTGTTTTAAGTACTTTACTAGTTATTGTAACGCATTGTTTCTGGGACATGATGGAGATGAAGGATATTGAGGTATGGTTTTTCTATACTGGACATGGTTGTTTTATTGTTTTGGCTTTGAGTTTGAATATTTAAGAAAAATAATTATAAAATACAAATGATCTGAATCTCCCTGAGAGTTTGAATCTTTCCTCAAAATGAGCTAAAATGTGTGCATTAAACATTTTTATGGATCTTTTGTCTTTAGAGTGGCGCCTTGTACAGTCCAGTGAAGTGAAAGACATAGAAGTTTCTGCTCCTAGTATAGGACTAGGATGGGGTGCTACTAATGGTGTATTTTGCTCGAGGTAAGTAATTTTGAGTTTTCTTCTAAGTAATTATAATTCTTCTCGTTGGCCATTTTCAACATAATTGTGAGTTGAATAATCTTAAGGAATGACATATGGGATAAGGTACAAACTTTTAGAATGTTAAATTTTGTTTCATCATAATGTTGATATGAATTATAGATCATGCCAATGTAAGCAAATTTTAGATCAATGGACTTATGTTCAAATACCAGCTGAATGCACAACTCTCAATGGTAGGCATTTCATTTTTCTTCTTTGGTTTTTGTTGCATCATTACAATTCTTTAGTCATTAAAATTATTTTCCTGTTGTGGTTTCGTTGCTACAACTTTCTGGGTTGAATAAATTACATTTGTTTTGTGATTCACGTTTTACCTTCACTTTAGCAAGGAATATCTTTGTCTTCCCCTCTCTATGTCACACACTTTTAATTTTACTTTATGGTGTCTTCTCCATGTTTACTTTTGGTGCATGAGTGTAGTTTGTTGTAAATTTAAATACTTGTATGTATTGGATTATTGAGCTCTGTATTATTGATATTTGTACGATGATGTTGATGATAGCTGCATGAAATTGATTGAATATTAACTAAATTATGTGTCAACATGTGAGGAGTTTTAGGTACTTTATTGTGAAGAGAAACAATAGAGAAAATTTGGAACTCTTTGTACAAAAAGGGATGTGGGAAACTCAACTAAATAATGAGGCATGACTAAATGAAGCTTTTGATTCATGCGATAATGTAATTCTTGTATTCTCAATCAACAAGACCCACCAGTTTCAGGCAAACAAGGATTGATTCAAGTATCTATCTAATTAATAAATTCACCTAATTTAGTTGTATTTTTTTCATCATTATGTTGTTTAAATGTTTGAAGGACCAATATTCTATTTTTTTCATATTAACAGTGAAAAATAACAAGGACGTCATTTTAACTTGTACATTACTGTTGGCGTTTTCCTTTTTGATATAGTAGCTAGAAAATGAAGCTCATAAGTCATGTATCTAAATGAAATATTTGTTAACTATATCTATGATGTTGTTATGTTTGGATGCTGAGCAGGTTTGTGCAAATATTATGTCTAAAATTGGTGGATTTGTTGGCAGAGGTGGGTGGAAGTATGCATGAGGGAATGTCAAGAATGTTCTAGATTCCATCACAACCATTGTTACAGATTCCATCACAATCAAGGTGTGTCAAGACTCCTAAGCAAGCTAATGGCATTTCTTCTAGGCTAGGAATGGTTCAAACTTCATATTCCAAGGGAGCATAACATAAAGATGAAATATTGCACTTGTTAAGTTGTATGAGGTAGGAAAATGGAGGTAAGATATGATAGAAGGATGCCATTGGAAGTAGGAGATTTGGGTTGCATGAACTTAAATAAATTCTATACTAATAAGTTATAGGCTATGTGCTTGAAATATATATGCTATCCTATACAGTTTCGAGGAGGACATTTAGTCTCTAATACTCATTTCCTACCAACATCATTGTAAGTGCCTAGAGGTATGCCTATATTTGAAATACAATCTTTGCTACGAATTATATCATTTATTTTGAAACATACATGGTAAACATCGCTATAGTGACACACCAGTGATTAGTCGCTTCTGATTTTCTATGAAATATTGTCGCTATATCGATGCATTGTCATTGCTCTAGTGACTAATTATGACTTAGGCACATAAATTCACCACAATACTACCTCGCTATAGTGATTCCAAGACATTTCTCTAACGACGCATTATGACTTAGGTGCTTGAATTTCCCGCAGTATTATGTCGCTATGGCAACGCCAAGACGTTGCTCTAGCAACGCATTATGACTTAGGTGCATGATTTTTCCATAATTTTTCGTCGCTATAGTGCCTCCAATTCGTTGCTATAGCGACGTGTAAACGTCACTATAGCAACACCTTTATGTTTTCAAAGCATAGGCCACACTCACCACGTGTCATCTCTGTTTTGTCGCTATAATGACGGAATTTTAGAAGTGTGTCTAATGCGACGATAATTTTTCCATGAAAATCTGAGCTCTAATTCGTCACTATAGCGACACAAGAGTGTTGCTATATCGACAATGTGCCGTAGGAAAAATGTTCACATGTACTAGTTCCTTCACCCATATTTTCCACCATTGTTGGACACATCAAAGGTGGCATAGAAGTTGACACCTATAGAGCTCAACCATGACTGCATTGAATAGTAAAATACATATTTAATCATGTACAAACAAGTTAAAGGCACCCACCATCAGAAGATCCAACTATATCGGGTTGTTGAAACAGGGAAACTACTCCACCAAGGCAAGTGGCTCACGAGAAGTCAAGTTCAGCAGAGGTTTCCCCATTTGATGAGGGAAATCAACGTATTGGAGACCATTTATTCCTAATGGAGGAGGACTGATCGAAATGGATATAGTTTTCCACCTACCTATTCCACTAGCTCAAAACAATTTTCCATGTTGCCAATTTTCTAGTAATTTTCTACTGTTTTTTGGGTCATGAATTTTTGAGTCTCTATGGATTCATCCCATAGTTTCTAGTTGCTAAGGGAGTTGATTGAAACAAAATAAGATATTTTACAATTACATATATTAGTTGGTTATGTGAATTTGATGAATGCATGTGATTTAAGTACTCTTAGGTGGTTCTGTAAATTTGTTGAATTCTCGTGATTCAAGTACATTGTTCTTTGTAGAAGCTTTTAAATTAATAAGAATTTTGTTGTTCTTTGTAAAATATTTTAAATTAATAATCATTTTATTGGATTGAGAAGCCTTTAATCTAAAAGTCAAATCGTGTCTTTATTTTACTATTTTTTAAAAACTGAATTCAATCTCTATGTTGTTTTCATTTCACTATTTTCTCTTTACAGTTGTTATATTTTAGCCATTGTTATACTAGTCATGTATTTCTAGTCATGTATTTCAATGTTATACTAGTCATGTATTTAAATTCTTGTACTTTTTCGATGGATTCTATGAACATGTCTTGTCATGAAATGAAAGGCTTTCTAAAAACATGTAGCTTTTCAGCAAAATCACAGTTTTAAATAAGTTCATTTATCATTTGATAATAGGAGGTATCCAATTTAAGTTTATCATAGTGGATAAGAAAAGAAATAAGAACAATATCAAAGTTGGAGGTTTGATCCATAGTGGTAGATGATTTTTACATTTATAAGTACCAACACATAGGAATAGTAAGTGAAAGTGATTGCCAGAAAAAATAGAAATGCCCAATTTAATGTAAAAAACCACAAAGTCGTAAAAAATAAAAATTCCTCACTGAGATAAGAAAGGAAAAAAGAACAAAGTCTGAGGTAGAGGTGCAATCCCCAATCAACAGCTTCGACACTCGCAAGCCATCGCATCAATTGTGAGGCTGCATTTCTTGAGTGGATGAGGATTTTCGAGAGTCGAGGCACTCTGTAAATCAATGCATAGGAATAGTAAGTGCAAGTAATCACCAGAAATAATTGAAATTCCTAATTCAATATCAGAAACCACATAGTAGAAATTCTCTGAAGAAATATGTTCATACCTCCTATGTACTCGATGCCCAAATTGTCCAACAACTAATATTTCCAATCTTTCCATCATGGAAATCTCTCCTCCTCCTACCTGATGACGAAGTCATCTACAACATTAGAATCATCTTGCTCCTCCTTAATATTTTTTCATCCCTGTAAGAGTTTTTCATGGGAATCCTTTACTAAACTGTATCAGGACTTTTACACATCGCTATAATCGTTTACTCAATTGCCTTCCTTGGATGTCATAATAATTTTTTCTATCAGAGACTAAAGAATTCATCCTGAGATCAAATCATAGAAAAAATTATATAAAAAAACAAAACAAGAAATCTAGAAGATAAGAACCGGTTGTCTGGAGACGAACCCCAAACCCCAGAGAAACTCTCTCTCTATCTTTATCTTTTGGTCCTCCCATGTGACTCAATACCCCCGTTGTCTATCTATCTATTGGATAAATATATTTATCTGTCATATATAGATAGACAAACCTTGAATAGAGATCCTTACCGGGTGGAGTAATGAGAATAGCAATTGTCCCCACATCTTGAAATCGTGCAAAAAAAATATATTGTATCATACAAAATTTATGAATGGTGTTATGGGTGTTATGTTTAATTAACGAGTTTATTCTGCTTTCAAAACATCTTTTATACTTCCTCGTGATTCTTCCTATTTTCTCATTTCTTAGAGAGAACATAGAAATTATTGACTATATGATTGTTAATAGATGCATTATAGCTTCCGAAGGCACTTTCATTTTTTCTACCTATTTGTTCTTTACTAAGAAATTGGTTTGGAGATTGCAGTCAAATAGGTTCCCAAACTTTTTTAGATGGGTTTTTTGTTTATATGGTTGTACTTATAAAATACCATGGCATAGAGCTATCACCTAATCCTTTTGTAATTGATGACAAATGATGGAAACAATTAACTAACAAATCATCTTCTAGCTAGTTTGGGTTTTTGGAAAACATTGACTAAGTTGCATATATTTTAGAACTGGTTCTTTGATAGCATTCTTATGTTCACTATTTCAAATAGCTCTCTTTCTTTGTTTGGATGTCCATTTGAGTTAATTCATGAAAACATATACCAATGCATAAAAAAATTCAATAATAAAGGGTACACCAATTTCTTTTTGGTTTGAAATATGGATACCTATTAAACTCATTTTCCACATGAAAACAACACCTTTTCCTAACAATTTAAAATTTTCTTTGCCACCATGGGCCATGCATAGTGAACCTGTTTCCACTTGCCAATATTTAACCTCTAAGCAGTATTTTGTGATTCCTTTCAAGTTGCACCTTCTTTTGTTTCCAAAATGACTATAAGTCTGCCCCCATAAAATGTCTCACTTCCTTGAGAGAACGTGTTTTCTTCAAAACCATTTGTCATGGTTCTAGAAAGGGGCTAATTATTCAAAAGAGTACAAAATTCCTTCGAATCTAGGTTTGTTGAAAAATTTGAGTAAGTTGCATCTCTTTTAGAAATAGTTATGAGATATCCCTCTTATATTCATGAATTTTGACATTTTCCAATATGTTTCTTCCTTGCTTTTGCTTGGCATCATAGATACTTGTAGGCTTTGTTTGGGTTTTCATGTATGCCTACATTACCTAATTTTCAAGTACATTTTGAGGGATTATATAAAAATATCAATCTCATAATAATTGTAAAGAGATTTATAGTTCTTCATCAAAGTCAAAGAATTGAGAAGATCTGTGTCCATAGCCTTGACCTCATTCTTGCAATTTCTCAAGGCCTCTCCCTAGGCTATTTATTTGAGTTAATTCATGAAAGTCCCTCACAATTGAAAAATAATTTCAGTTATGAGGGTCGATCTATAAAAATTTCTTTGAGAGTCTAGCCATTGATACCTAATAAATGTTATTTCCATAGAAAAACCACACCTTTAGACATTAATTGCTAGCTTTGAAAAAATAAATAACCACGAACCCTAACTAACGATGGATTTTTATTAATGTTCGTTGAGAAATAACAAATGATAACATCTTCCTACCCCCATTTTGAATCCTTCCTTCTCTCCATATTCCTCCTCTATGCTACCACGTCTCCTCTCTTATCCCTCATCCTTATCTCATTTTCCTTCACTCCTCACATCCCCACTCATCCTCCTCCACCACCTCCCTCTCTTCCCCTATTCCTCCTTGACTCACCCTTCACCATTGATTCTATTCCCTCGACTCTCTCTTGCCACTGTCACTTGATCTCTCTTTCAATTGTCACATATCCTCCCTCCTTCACTCCTCTCTCTCTTCATGTTCTCCTCATTGTCCTCCATCAATTTTATGTTGTGGGTCCCTCTAAAATATCAACTAAAAGGTGTATTCCCTACATTTATTGTATAAATGGCCTCTTACTCGTGTATCTCATTGCATTGACATGATTGTAAGAGAGTCCTTGATTTGCACTTGTTGAGTTTCTTAGGTAAAACCCTTGATTCTGTTGTGTTATTAATACTAACTTATCTTAATGAATTTAGGGATGAAAATTTACATTTCTATTTTTTTTTCACACTTATTAATTCTTTAGACAATAATATTTTCTTGTTAGGTCATTAGGTTTATAGGTGTATGAATCGTCACATTCATTACCTTCACCTTCACCTTCTAATATAGAATCGTAATAGCAACTACTTCCCATTGAGGTATCAAATTTATTAATAAATATTCTATAAAATTAGTATTCATGATACAAAAACCTTATATCACCATTAGTAGCCTCAACTATAAACACAATTGATAAAATAAGGTTGAATAAGCACTTCTAGATGCATTAAATTCAGTCTTTTTTCCAATTAGATCTTGCAAGCAATTGGACTAGGAGTTTGAGGTTCATATATCAAACATATCAAACATTTTGGTTGCATCTATGTTATTAGAACATGCTTGTGTATTTATTACCCCCTACCAAGTATATTGCATTGGATTGTTTCCTTCTAGGTTGACAGGGTTCCTACACGACCCGTGGCCTAGGTCACCATCTATTCATTGAATCCTAGGAGGTATGCTAACATAAATGGTGACTTTCTTGAATATGCATTTAATGTATTATAGGATTTATTTATACCTATCCATCGACGGATCAATTACATAAATATGGAAATCGATTACATAAATAAATTACACTCAAAAGCATTTTCATCCTTGAACAAAGGTAGTTTTCCAATAAAAGCATTTTCCTCATTTCTATTAACTTGTTGTAATTTTTATTTAACTAAATTATTTATTTAGTACGCATTTGTACTTATGTAATTTGAATATAATGATATGTTTTAGTTATACAGTGCTCTAATGACTCATCTTCATATTTCTCTTAGTGATAATCAATCTATCACTTAACATACTGCTAGTACATGGCCTATATTTAAAGAGCACGGAGGGTCATTTTTCAATGAGTTGTTGTCAGAAACACGTATGTAAATTATTTTTCATTTTGCATTAATATATTAAATCAAGTAGCTATTTCATTAAGCTCATGGATTGTTTCCCTCTTCAAGGGATTTAACCGCTAAAAAATATTGGTTATTCAATATGCTTCTCACTTAGTGGTGTCTAACACTACTTGAAGATTTCAAGATTGATTATTTTTGGGAACTTCCATGCACAAATATTATTTCCAAAATGATGTTTGTTATTCTTTGTCTACATTTTCTCAACTATGGATAGTAAGGTTATGTATATGATTATTCTAGATAAAGACTATCCAAAGATCAAACATGCAAAGATATTGGTGTTTCAATTTATTTGAGGATGAGATTGTGCGTACCTATTTACATACTCTTCTACAATTGTGAATTATTTATTCTAAATAAAAGAAATATGTAAAAAGAAAAGTGTGCATCACAAAATGATTCACAAATATATTTGATATTTCATCCAATCAAATTTTAAATAATGCAATTACTAAAAAAATAAAAATAAAAAACTCATGACTAAACGGATTGGTTTCCGGTCTTGTAACAACTTGAATTTACACATTTCGAAAGCACCTAACCTAACATCTTAAGTTGTTAATGCCTACTCATTGACCTACTATGCACAAGGTATGTCGTTTGAGTCAATCCATAGATCACTCAAAGTACATGAACGCTAGCAGTCATTAAGAGAAACTAGGACTTCGAGGATGGTCCCTTTCCCTTCCTTTATGGAAATGTAATTCTTCTTAGATCTAATAAACTTGTTTTAAAAAATCATATTTATGTTCAATTAAATAATTATGATATTTTAAAACTTTAATATTTAATACTTGTTAATTATAATTATATATATGATATTTGATTATTTCATGCACAGGGTGTAGAATCTCATCGTCTCCAAACTCTCTCTCCCTATCCCCATCCATATCCCTCTCTCCCTCTCCCTCTCCCTCCCGCTTTCTCTCTCTCTCTCAGGCTCCCCCTCCCCACCCTCTCTCTCTCTCTCTAATGCTCCCACCTCTTCCTCTCTCTCTCTCTCTCTCTCTAATGCTCCCCCCTCTTCCTCTCTCTCTCTCTCGCTCCCCCTCCCCCCCTCTTTCTCTCTCTCTCTCTCGCTCCCCCTCCCCCCCTCTTTCTCTCTCTCTCTCTCGCTCCCCCTCCCCCCCTCTTTCTCTCTCTCTCTCTCGCTCCCCCTCCCCCCCTCTTTCTCTCTCTCTCTCTCGCTCCCCCTCCCCCCCCTCTCTCTCCCCCTCTCCCTCTCTCTCTCTCTAACACCTCTCTCTCTCTCTCTCTCTCCCTCTAAGGATCCCCCTCTCCACCTTCCCTCTCTCTCTATCACCCCCCTCCCTTCCTCACCCTGCTCCTCCTCCTATCTCTCTCTCTCTCCCACCTCTTTTGCTGCTCTATCTCTCTCTCTTACCCTCTCCCTCCCATTATATCCCTATGTATCCCTCTTCCTCTCCCTTCCTCCTTCTATCTTTCTCTCTCCCTCTCCCACTTCTCCTACTCTCCCTTGCTTTATCGCTCTCTATCTCTCTCTCTATTGATTAATCCCCCCCTCTCTCTATATCTTTATCTCTCTCTCTTTCTCTTGCCCCCCACTGTATCTCTCCCCCCCTCTCTCTCTCCCTCCCTCTCCCTCCCTCTCTCTCTCCCTCTCTCCCCCACCTCTTATGCTCTCTCTCTCTCTCCCACTCTCTCTCTCTCTCTCTATCCCATTCTCATTCTCTCCCTCTCTCTCTGTCCCTCTCTCTCTCTACCACCTCTCTCTCTCTCCCTCTAAGGATCCCCCTCTCCACCTTCCCTCTCTTCCTCACCCTCCTCCTCCTCCTATCTCTCCCTCTCCATATCCCTCTCCCACCTCTTCCACTGCTCTCTCTCTCTCTCTCACCCTCTCCATCCCATTATATCCCTATGCATCCCTCTTCCTCTCCCTCCCTCCCTCTATCTCCCTCTATCCCTCTCCCTCTCCCACCTCTTCTACTCTCCCTCTCTTTGTAGCTCTCTCTCTCTCTCTCCTAATCGATCCCCCCACTCTCTCTCTCTCTCCCACTCTCTCTCAATCGATCCCCCCTCTCTCTCTTTCTCTCTCTCCCACTCTCTCTCTCTCTCTCTGTGTCCCTCTCTCTCTCTCCCTCTAAGGATCCCCCTATCCCCCCTCCCTCCCTCCCTCTCTCTCTCTCTCTCCCACTCTCCCACTCTCTCTCTCAATCAAACCCCCCTCTCTCTCTTTCTCTCTCTCCCACTCTCTCTCTCTCTCTATCCCATTATCACTCTCTCCCTCTCTCTCTATACCACCTCTCTCTCTCTCTCCCTCTAAGGATCCCCCTCTCCACCCTCCCTCTCTCTCTGTCCCCCTCCCTCTCTTCCTCACCCTCCTCCTCCTCCTATCTCTCCCTCTCCCTCTCCCTCTCCCACCTCTTCCACTGCTCTCTCTCTCTCTCTCACCCTCTCCATCCCATTATATCCATATGTATCCCTCTTCCTCTCTCTCTTGTTACCACCTAAGTTGTACTTAGTGGTGTTCTATTAAGTGAGCCTGGTGAACCGGACAGGGATAACTTGTTCGAACTTCAGAGAACTTTCAGTCTTGCTTCCAGGAAGCTTTGTTGTATCATATACACATGTTAATACCCCATGGGGGAATTGTAATAAATGTTCTAGAATGACAGTGTCTGTAAAAGACTCGGTCTCTTAGACTTCATTTGTCAATCCGATTAGCCCAGGGTGTTTTTTCCCTTGGTTATTATTGGTTGTTGAATAAACGACTGATAATTTCTGAGTTTTTCACTCTATACCTCCAAAGTTTGGGTGGTCGGCTTGGCATTTAGGCCTATTGAGGTTATTAGAGTCTATGTGTAAATGTATAAGCATGCTAGACATCATTTTTGAGTCATATGAACATGTCTAAGTCCCCCTAGGTGTTTTTCAATTTTTCAATTTTTCAGTTTTTTTAGTGTTTTTTATTAAATTTTAATTTTTCCAAAACTTAGGCTATTTTTTAATAGTTTAATTGGAAAAATTGATTTTGTAATAAAAGTGGGCCAAATAATTGGTTTCAGTCATGTAGGTGCTCATTTTCAAGCTAAGAGCACCATGTAAACCCATGGACCCACTATTTCCTAGTTTTGAGTGATTTTCCATCACTCAGGTCAGAAAGCCCCAAAAATCAATTATTGATTATTTTAATTAATAAATTGATGAATAATGGAGCAAATCCAAAATCAATAAATCAATGGATTCTCAGCCGATTTGATTGAAATCAGTCAGATTTGAAGCAGAATGACTGGATCTGACAAATCCTTGACTGAAGGAGGTGATCAAATCAGATCTAGAGTTGATCTTGAGCATCCTTTATGGGGAATTTCGCCCTCTCTCTCTCCTCAACACGTTTTTGGCTCAACTAGATGATTTTTGGTGGATTCTTCAGTTAATAGGTTGAGGTGTGAGTCAGATCAGCCCCCCGATTGACAGTTGCACTCAGTGAGACTTAGATCTGGCTCATCTAGACACAGATCAGGCATTGATGGACTCTCCATTAGTTGATTTCACTTGATTCCATGAGTAATTGCGCCCCCCCTGGGCTGGATGGCTTGTAAATTGTATATATCCAGGCACAACCTCCTCTTCCAAGCTAGTTAGAACTGGGATTGAGGCGCTGTTGCTCTTGTATTGTATTGTTTTTTCATTCTGGAATAAAGAAGCTTTGGAGGCAAAATCTATGGTGCAATGCTCTTCATGTGTGGATGTTGATTGTCAAATGCTTATGAGGTATAATATGATTTTGTTTATCATTGCTTTGTTGGTTAATTGTTGGCCTTGAAGGAGAGAGATCCCTCCTGTTAGGGTAATAGTTTATTCTAGTTTGATTTATGCTCTTACTGCTGCTTGTTCCAGATCTATTGGATTCATATGTATTTTAAGTTTAATTGCATGCTTTCCAATCATCTCTTTCGGCAGCACCTATGTTTTAACCATCTGTTTGTGCAAGGATTTTTAAGTTGCAGGTGATCTCGCTGGTAGAAGAGGTTGATCTGGTTTGAATCTTACTCATCTTCAGTATCTTATGAATGACATAGTCCCTCGGTGTTCCACCAAAGAAGAATCCAAAGCCCAACATTCCCAGGCTTCAAACACTCTTTCTCTCTCTTCCTCCTTTAAAAATTATTAAACTTTCCTCAAACTGTTACTTTAAGGTTTCTTTTTAAATCTGATCTATCTCATCAAGAAAAGAATACATAGATCTAATTAGCAATATCCCTTCTAATTTCTAGATCTTAGTTTCATTGTGCACATATAAAGTTCAAATTCAAGAGATCTAGCTAAAATTGCCTTAGTTTTGCAAGTAGTTTATTAAAAAATTCATAGCTTGCTGTTAAGGTAGTTTCAATTGCTGTATGATAAATTCAATATTCTGCAATATCAGTGCATTTTAATTGGCTGCACAACAGCAAGCCAAGATCCCAAGGAAAGCTTGCTTTCCTTGGTTCCTTTTTCATCGGTTTAGCTAGTTTAATTTCATTAATTTTTTGAGATAAAGTAGGATGACCCAAAGTTACTCTTAAAGTGCTTTGGGCCATTTTTTATTCTAATTCACTCACTGTCATTTATCAGGTCTGACAGAGAATAAAGGAAGCTGCTGTCCAAAGTGGCTTTGGGAGCGCTCAAATCCCCCCAGGGGATAGGTATCATAAAAAAACTACTTTTTTTGTTTGTATTTTTGACATATATCCCCGTGTTTTTACTCAAATTTCGATCGGGAGAGCTCGTTGGATGCGGAATTAAATTCCGCATCCAACGACTACCCACTCGGCATACTTTTGACGGACCCCGCTACCCCAAAAACAAGAAATACTTGAAAAAATGGAATGATGATGTTATCATTCCATTTTTTCAGGTATTTCTTATTCTTGGGGTAGCGGGGTCCCTCAAAAGTATGCCGAGTGGGTACTCGTTGGATGCGGAATTTAATTCCGCATCCAACGAGCTCTCCCGATCGAAATTTGAGTAAAAACACGGGGAGATATATCAAAAATACAAACAAAAAAGTAGTTTTTTTATTTTCTTCCTCCAAAATTAATAAATATTATTTGATTATTTTAAATATTATTTTATTAATTCATTTTAGGAGGCCCATTTTGAGTTGAAATTTCCTCTAATGTCTCTCTCACTCTCCCTCTCTCTTTCTATCCTCCTCCTCTCTCTCTCTCCCTCTATCTCCTCCTATCTCTCTCTCACCCACCTCTTCCTCTATCTCTCTCCCCCTCTCCCCCTCACCCTCCCTCTCCCTCTCTCTCTATCTCTCTCCCTCTCCCTCTCTCTCTCTCTCTCACCCACCTCTTCCTCCCTCTCACCCTCTCCCTCCCTCTCCCTCCCTCTGCCTCTTCCTCTACCTCTCTCTCTATGTCTATCTCTCTCCCTCTCCCTCCCTCTCTATCTCTATCTCTCTCCCTCTACCTCTCCCTCTCTCCCTCTCCCTACCTCCCTCTCTCTCTTTGACATGCCCCCCCTTTCCCTCTCTCTATCACCCTCTCCCTCTCCCTTTCTCTATATATTTAGAATTTATCACTTTTAACAATCATAAAATTTAATTTAAGTATACTATACTAAATAGCTAAATAACTAAATAACATTTAAAAAATAAAATAAATAAAAGATGAAAGCAAACCTAAAAAACCCTAAGGAGGACCTTGAAAAAGACCATAAAAATCCCTTTCTATTACAAAAATTGTATTTAAATAATACTTATAGTTATAATGCATATAAAATAAATGTAGAAATGAGATTAGCTTAAATATTCTATATTGCAATGAAAAAAACTATTTAATAAATTTCAAACCATGAATAAAAACTTGAATAAAATCAATGTAAAAAGATATATAACCATTTCCAAATTAGACCCTTTATGTAGAAAGATATATAACTTAATTTTGAGAATATCATAAGCGCACTTTCGTTTTCTTGATTTTGTATTTTATGGGAGTCAATATTTTTGGCATTTCATTTCGTATTTGATGAGAGTCATTTTTTTTGGGATTTTATTTTCTTGATTTTGTAATAGATTGGAAACAAAACAATGATAATCTGTCGGCCAATTCATAGATAATCGATAACTAAACAAAACAAACAGTGATAAACTGTCTGTTGATTTTATGGAAACATAGTTGGGACAATGAGAGACAAAATGGGAATGCAACTAAAATGGGTAGTAATTAAAATACAATCTTGAAATGATAATGACCTGGAAATGATAGTGACCTAGAAAGACAATCTTGAAATGATAGTTACCTAGAAAATACCTTTGCTTTACAGAGTCCAATGTCTAAACCAAAGCTCCTCACAAGCGTTTTTCACATTGCATATAGATACATTAAACATGCAAATGCAACAACACTGCTCATAGATACATTAAACCATATATATGTCCTCCATGGACCCTGGTTTCCACCCAAGACACCAAATATCATTTTATTTCCTAAAAAGCTAGAAACAAATATTAAATAGATTAAAAAATAATAACAATACAGAGCAAACAAAAAGGAAAAAAATATTACAAACATGGAAGAAAAATTGCATGACCATGCAAAAAAGTAGAAATAGAAATAAGAAAAATAAATACAGAACAAAACACAAATATGTGTAACTCAACTCACCTTAACAATCCATCAACCTTTATGCTCTGTTATGCACCAATGGTCTATTCCATTCTACCCAATTTGACTGCAAAAAGAATTATCTGCACAAAATGAAAGAACATCTACACAAAAGTAGTTCCAAGAACATCCAAACACATATGTACACGACTAAAAGGGTGTTTGCAATATTTTTCAACATCCAATTTTCAGCATCTTCCATGTTGATGAGGGACTCAACATTCCCTTTGTCTGTCATCACATTCAACGCTTCATAGAAATCCCATCAACAATCTAGAGAATGCTTTCCACCAATGAGAACACCTCTGCTCTACATTCCCTCCGTATGTCATCACATTCAATTATCACCGACCCATTTTTAGTGCTCTCAACGGCTTTGGATCAAGGCTTTAGAGAATGCCAGAAAATGGGAAAACTCATAGGATTTTGCATGATGGTTTGCTAACCCTTTTGTAAAAACTTTACTGAATACAATCTTAGTGTTTTCTACATCATTGGGGCTGAAGGTTACTCTATTGGGAACTCCAGTATGAGTCAGTTGATATACACTCAGGAGGTTAGAGGCCGAGGAGGGTACATACAGAACATTGAAAAAATTGCCATGTTTAAGATATACTGTACCTTGTCCTTTCGAAATGATGGTAGACTGATCTCCCATGTGGATGGGAATGCTCTTGCTAGTGTCCAAATAAGAGAAGGAATCTCTGCTTGCCATCATGTGATTCGAAGCTCCAGAGTCTATGAGCAGATCTCTGGGATTCAAGGTGCTTTCCATGAGAGAATGTCCTCTTTCTTACTAGGTATCTCGATCTTTGTGATCTCTCTTCCGAACACTCTCCGCAAGATTAATATTGTTTCTCTTGACGAGAGAATTCATCTCATCAAGATTCTTCTTCATGCGGGCATGTTCAGGGTGGAAGCCCTTCTCGCAATATGAACACTTGACTTTATCTTTTCCTTGGTTTCCTTTTTTCTTGTATTTATTTGAGCCC
Organism: Pseudotsuga menziesii; assembly: GCA_001517045.1. Classification (NCBI taxonomy): domain Eukaryota; kingdom Viridiplantae; phylum Streptophyta; class Pinopsida; order Pinales; family Pinaceae; genus Pseudotsuga; species Pseudotsuga menziesii. The sequence continues at coordinate 253,389 of LPNX010566751.1, forward strand.
AAAGACTGTTCCTGCTGCTGGATATTTTCTTTAGACTTTGGACCTCCGAATTTACTCTTTTGATTCCTCTTCCCTTTCCCCTTCAGATCTTTAGACCCCAAAGCAAATAGGGATTGATATTTTGAGGATAGAATGATCCCCATTTGAACAAGCTTGTCATGCTTGTTTGTTAGGGACTCAATGAAGGCATTGAGAGAGGGAATATTTCATCCAGGGTTTGTGAGATTCCTAGAATGGAAAGTGGAAACAAATACAGAGTATCTAACACCAAGTTTTGAGAGAATGGCAAGAATGAGTTGTTCATCCTCCTTCTTCACCTCACATTATTTCAACTATAGGACTAGACACTTGAATTTTGTGAAGAAGACATTGAGAGTCTCTAAATTTCCAGGCTGAAAAGAAATCAGCTCATTTTCTTAATTACGGGGTTTGGTTATGCAAAAAAATTAGTAAGTGGCATATCTCTCCTATAGTTTCATCCTCATGTAGTTGGATTTAGTGGAGAAAAAGTTCTCAAAACATTACTCACATGGAATAGTTATTCATATTGATAATAGTGGATGTTTTTGTGACTTTATCTTTGAAAAAAAACAAATAAATGTTATCATAGTGATTGAACACAATAATTACCTCTTTGACATGTCAAAATCCATAAACAAGAGGACTTTCAATTCCTAGGAGATAATGGAAAATGATGTAAAGAAATAAAAAAACTTCAAGCTCAATGTGGAATGTTTTACCAAACAAACCAAGTTGAGGGGAAAAATATCCACCAAATTTAATAAGTCATTGAAATGAAGCAAGTGATCTTGAAAAAACATGTGATTTTATATCTAAGAGACTTATCTCAAGATAACTTGTGCATAACCACACACTCCTTTCTTAATGCAAATTTTATTTGTTTCAACTTAATTTTTTTTATTATAAAAATTACAAAATATTCATTAGATAATATTATGTTGATTTAAGACACCATATGTAAAGACGATAGTATATCTAATTTTCATCATGCATTTTTTTTCTGAAAAAATCAAATAAAGTAGTGGACTACATTAACTCTTAACCCTTGCAATACTTTCTGACTACAATGGCTAGTGTTTGTTGTTAGAATTATAGTTATAGTATTATTAGTAGTCACATATTTGCTTACATATCTCTACGAGCTAAGCCTTTTGCAACAGTGTTTTTACATAGTGTCATGATATCTTTCTTCTTGACACAATTTTTTTTGTATATCATTGTGACCCTCATGTCTATGCATGTCTATACCAAGAAAGTGGGAAATGCACCAATTTTTTCATTTTGGGGATATCAAATTTAATGTTATATTGTGTTGGGTAATTTGGAAATTCTAATGGTGGGCCCATGATTTGGGATTTGGTTATGCATGGTTCTCATTATGAATTATAAATTAATGTAACCTTTATTCAGTTTGGTGGACTCTTACAATGACTAGTTGACATATATATTTCCCATCATTGTTAAGAAACCATCATGTTTGGGGCATGGTCGCATGACTGGATGACATGATGGAAATTGTGTCTCAAAGGACATCCTCTTTAGTACAACCAAAATACTTCACATAAAATATATTATGGTTCAAACCACATACTGTTTAGTGCTCATTGCATGTGAAGAAGGCCCCTTACAATAATTAAGTTTAAAGTCTTGAGTCACAAGATCTTCTTCATATTACAAAAGATAACAATAAATAAGTGGAGAAGTTAAGCAACTACCTTCCTTTCACATTATTAAAAGATCATTTTCAATAACATTATGTTTGCAATTTTTTTTAAAATACATAGACATCATCACTATAGCGACGACAAAATCCATGAAAATTGTCGCTATAGTGATGGATAATACATGATGTTTCTTTCCTGGACAATAATATTTAATGGCTATATTGACGATCCTCTATATCTTGTATAGCAAATTCATAACTATGTGCATGATTGGCCATCACTCTAAGGAAAATTGGTTTTTGTTGCACCCATGCTAGTACTTTGCTATCGTGACAATGGAATGTTTCTTTACTGACGAATGAACAGTGCTATAATGACGTATTGACGTTGTTATAGTGACAAAAAAATGTCACAATAATGACAAATGAACGTCTATATAGAGACTAATATAGGTTTTTAAAATAGTGTTTCGCCACACCATTTGTCATATCTTTCCTATTGCCATAACGGTGAAATGTTCAAAGTCTAACTACAGAGACGATAAAGTTTCCATGAAATTTTGGGCTCATGTTTGTTTCTATAATGACACGAATGTGTTTTTATAGAGACAAATTTTCATGGAAAAATGTTCACATCTACTGGTGTCCCTCAATCCTCCCCACCACCTCACCAATTCTCCTCCTCCTTCTACTCATCCCCTTCACTACTTCCCCTTCCCTCCCCCTCCTATTTCTCAAAATAGAAATACAATACTCCCACATTATAATATACTATGGGTAGAAACTATACCAAAAAAGCATCGATAGTTCTATGAACGAAAACAAATTGCACTTGGAATATTGTAGTTAATATTTGTATCTTAGATAAATTAAAAATAATAAATATAACATATATTCAAAGACAAGAGAAAGTAACTCATGACTCATTCACTAATACACTTATTCTATCTAAGAATTGGATTATCTAGTTTTATTTGAGCAAATTCTGGTGTACATTAAAGATGCAGAGGATTTTAATAAACCATGATATTTATACGGTCCATCACCCCTGGGTTTCAAGCCATTTCGCAATATCTTTACGATTTAACTAAGACCCCAACGATCATCTTATCTCTTCAATAAAACATGATATAAGCATTAAATACAAAGGAAAAAACAATGGAGGAAAAAACAAAGAATAATAGCATGACAAAACTATGGAACTCGACTAAGCTTAATAACCCATCATCATTTCTACTATGCTCTGCACAAATGGTTTGCTCAGTTTGAATGCAACAAAAATTATCAGTATACAAAAGGGGAAGAACATATGGAAAAAATTAATTTAAGGAACAAAGGTGGATGAATACATAGAAAGAAAAGGGTATTTACAGAAATGAAGTTTCAATAAAATCCTTTTCCCAATCCCACAACAATATTCAATTGTGAAGGAGTTTATCATGTAAAGAAACCAATAGAGGCAACATGTAAACAAAAACAACCAATTGTAATATTTTCAAAAATAACCTTTGAAGAAAAGCCTCTGCCATAACCATAACCAGCAATAACAAATTGTGAAGTACGTGATCACCAAATTATCTAAGATGTTACAAAGTCATGATCTAGTAGAGGAATGATCCAACAAATACCTAGAAGAGTTGATATTTAGCAGAGGAAGGATGTCATAAAGGATGAAACAGAGGTAAGTCAAAAAGAAAAAAAGGGTTTTATGAAGAGAGGTTATTTCCCTTAAGGAGTATCATAAGTATAATATATAAATTAATTTTAGGTAATAAAACTTGGAATAGATCAGTGATATCATATCCTCTAGTGCAATAAATTAAAAAAAGTTAAATATTCATTTCTCTTGATGATTTGAACAAAACAAGTTCATAAATAATGAATAAGATGAAAATAAAGAATGGTATAAATACTTACTCAGAATTGTTGGAGTATTCAAAGACACCTACCTAGCTACATAGAAGACAATAAGGAACAAACTTGCATCATATGTTATTCTCGATCCAAATGCACTGCAAAAGATATCTGGGTTCAACAATTTTTCCGAAAGGGTGATATGGGTTTCTCTTTCAGACATAAATTTATTCATAATTTTAAGATCCTTTTAGGTTCAACAACCACTTTCAAACTAAGATATATTTTATCTCTTGAGATCCAAAGCTTAATAAAAAGGTGTATGTATATTTGAGAAAATGCCTATTGTCACACCCCGGGGCTGTAAAAATACTCCTTATTCTTCTAGTAAATATATTTTATATGATTTCTTTCAGGTGCGGAGAATTCATAAACAAGGAAAACATTTTGCATGCATCTAATCTCATGAAAGGCAGAGACTTAGACCTGCACCTTTACTCTTTCTTCTTTTTTCTCCTATTGTTTTAGTTGCAAGATTCATCACATAAGATGTAATCTATAGCATCTGTAGTTGGTGCCACTCTCTCTGGAAAAGACACTTATCCAGAATGGTGGAGGAAGAAGAGAGGTAGAGGAAGAAGAAACTTCAGAGGTAGAGGAAGAAGAAACTTCAGAGGTAGAGGAGGCAGAAACAACTCCAGCAAAAGATCAGATTTGAAGTGCAAGCATTGTGGAAAGATTGGACACACAGTAGATCAGTGTTGGGCATCTTAGAGTTTTTGGTTCCACCTGTTATGCCTTAATTCCAAAGGAGCAAAGAAACAAGCTTGGTGCTCGAAGTAGAAAATGCATTTTCCTGGGGTACGAAGAAAACTCCAAGGCATACTGTCTGTATGATGAGGTAAACAAGAAGTTTGTTATTTCCAGAGATGTCATTTTTCTTGAGACTAATAAAAATGACCAGTCCATTGAGAGACAACTTGATCGTTTGGAAAAATATCCTCATCCAAAGAAATATTCTGAAAATGAATATGAAATTCCAAAACTTGAAGGGGGGATTCCTATTCTGGATCAACCTTTGGAATTTCCATATGAAGCACCAACTCCCCCACATGAAGAAGTTCCTGCTACTTCACCTAAACAAGAGATTCAATTGGATGATGTGATTGAAATATTTGGAAGACTCAACCTTGAAGGAAATGAAGCACCACCAGCTGATCAACTAGGACCATCATGGAAGATTCCTAAATGGGCCACAAAGACACTTGAAAGTGTCCATCTGGATGAAGTTGGAAAGACGGGAACGAGAAGTTCAAAAAGACATGAAGATGGAGGAGAAGCAGATAATTCAGGTGATGACATGGATGTATCACTTGATTGTGAATTTAATTTATCTGCTAACTTTCAACCAACTTCCTTTGAAGAAGCTTCTACTCGAGTTGAGTGGAAAGAAGCTATGCAGAATGAGTATGATGCACTCATGAAGAATGGAACTTGGAAGCTTGTTGAGCCTCCAGTTGGAACCAAACCAATTGGATTCAAGTGGGTGTACAAGAACAAATATAGATCAGATGGCTCACTTGACAAGCACAAAGTGAGGCTTGTAGCAAAAGGCTATGCAGAGAAGGAAGGAATTGACTATGAAGAAACGTTTTCTCCTACAACAAAATGGGCTACCATCCGTACCTTACTCTCTTTAGCTGCTCAGAATGGGTGGAAAGTTCATCAGATGGATGTGAAGACTGCTTTCTTAAATGGAGACTTGAAAGAGAATGTCTTCATGTCTCAGCCAGAAGGCTTTGTTGTGAAAGGAAAAGAACAAAAGGTATGCAAGCTTGTCAAATCCTTGTATGGCCTAAAACAAGCGCCTCGCGCATGGTATGAAAAATTAACCGAGCATCTTTTGAAGTTAAATTTCGAACATTTTGATCTTGATGATGCAACACTATTTATAAAGAAAGTTGGAAGATCTGTTGTGTATCTTTTGGTGTACGTAGATGATCTTTTGATGACAGGGAACAATGAGAGCTATATAGCATCCATAAAGAAAGATTTCAAAAAGATATTTGAAATGATAGATATGGGACATCTCCACTATTACTTAGGAATTGAAGTCACTCAACATCCTAAGTACATATTCCTATCTCAGAAAAAATATGTTGGAGAACTACTAGACAAATTTTGCAGGACAGAATGCAACCCTATCTCTACTCCAATGGAACAAAAAATGAAGCTCACATCAAGCGAAGGAAAAGAATTTGAGGATGCGACCAAGTATCGACAACTTGTAGGAAGTCTTATCTACCTTGCAACAACTAGACCAGATATTTCTTATGTTGTTGGCATACTTTCAAGGTTCATGCATAAACCTTGTGAAGGACACTGGTCAGATGCAAAAAGAGTTCTAAGATACTTGAAGGGGACTCAAGACGTTGGACTCAAGTACTCTAAGGTGGATGACTTCAAACTTATTGGGTACTCAGATTCATATTTTGATGGTGATAAGGAGACATGAGTATCAAATTCTGGATACACTATGAGTCTTGGATCAGCAGCTGTCTCATGGAGATCACGCAAACAGTCAGTTCCGACAGATTCAACAACAGAAGCAGAATATGTGGCTACAGTTGAAGCAACGAAAGAATTAGTATGGATCAGGAAGATACTTTAAGATTTGCAAGAAAAACAAGAGAACTCCACTCCATTATTGATTGACAATACTTCTGCAATCAAGCTGGTTAAGAATCCTAGATTCCATGATCGAACCAAACATATCAACACAAAGTATCATTTGATTCGACATCATGTAAAGGCCAAGACAGTCCATGTTCGACATTGTTCCACAAATGATCAAGTTGTAGACATCTTCACCAAAGAGATTGGACGAGAAAATTTTGAAAGATTCAGAAACATGCTTGGACTTACTAACACCCCTTCGGATTAAGGGGGGGATTGTTGGAATATAATCCGTCGGGATTATATGTTATTGTAAATATTAGGAATATGAAGAGACTCTCAGATGCGTGATCCCAAGAGTCATTGTAGATGTATAAATAAAGTGATTCCATGGAGAAATAATATGAATTCGGGAGTTATTCCACCTGAAATAAGCCAAAGGTAGCCACTGTTAGTCGGGGTCATGCCTTTCCTGAGTGTAAATAGAGTGGGGCCTGATGGAAAACCGAATAAGTCGTTGATACTTGGATGCTGCATAAGGAGATACTTAGGGAACGATGATGGCTGTGGCCTACAATGCTTCCCAATAGACTAAAAAATGAATGGTACAGTCTTCATGTCGACTAGTCTCTTCAATCCACCATAATTTCTGATATCGTGCACCTCGACACACCTTTACTGCACCAACTATCATCGGTTGATAGTCTTCAGGTTCCATCCAGGTGACAAGGGCAATAAGGATCAACAACCAACTATATGAAAATGGCTACCTAGTCTGAGTAGCAAGAGCATCTTCTAGCAACTGGTTCTACAAAAAAAAAGACCAATTCATTTGCATTCCCTCAGCACACTTCTGGGTGCATGCGACAACACTCGAGTTACATTGGATCGGTCGATTTCCCCAAACAACCTTAATTTCTAGAATCCTTGCACAGATGCGCACCACTTGTGAGTTAATGATATCAATTTGATAAGCATGGACATCACGCTGTGAGCCAAAGCGCTCCTTCAGTTGCTTGGAAAGTTTCTTATCAGTATCCCTCCCGCGTATATACTACGCTGGATCTTCCCCAACCTTTTGAAAGCCTCTGATACTCATGATTAAGTCTAGTGTAACAGGGATGGGAATATTCAACCAAAGAGTTTGCTCGTTAAAACAGGCCAACAGTTCTTTAAAACATGCATGGGCTTCATTCAGGCGCCCAAAATGAGGCATATTGATGAGCCCCAACAACCCATATTTGTCTAACCCACTTGCCCAAGGTTGAGGAATCCGTTGAATTGGGGCACTAGGCACCTTTGGGACTGACTTGTAGGGATCATCCTAGACATCCTTGAGTAACAAAAAGTCATGGTCTTCAAATTTCAACATGATCAAGGTAGGGATGATATCAACCGAGCACGCCATCCCTTTCGATAGTGGCAGAAATTTTGGCGGATACTTCTAACTTTTTGTCGGCTGTCTCAAATTTTCTCCCGAATGCGTAGGAGAAACATACCCCAAAATATCATGAATAGAGACACCCTGAGGCACCTTAAACTCTACAGCTCTTGATCTTGATGTCCCGATATGTGCGATTCCTCCTCCTTGCAGTCTTGCTGACGTGTGGGTGTGCCTCTTCTGCGCGGGCGTGGAACTGGGCTTTTGGGCCTGTCGTTTCCTCTTGGGGATAGATGATGAGCCTACAAGAATGCTCATAATTTCTTCTTCAATGGATATGGGACAAATTGGGGACTCTAGCTCAATGGAAATATCAATTGCACTAGGGTTGCTCAGCATGCATCACTTCGTAAACCTTGCAATGCACCCGACAACTCTAACCTTCTACTCGAAAAATCACTGAAAGTTCACAACACAATTGCACAATTTGCACTCTGCTCAACACTCAGCTCACTCAGCTGAACAATGCCATCCTCCCATGTCCCACATACTTTTTATAACCATTTCCAAATCTTCGATCACCATTATGACTAAATCCAGCAGTAATGACGCCAAATCCACTGGCAATATTACTCTCTAATGGTTGGATCAACCATTAATGCGCATCACTTCAACAAGCACCACTAGCTAAATTTTTTAACTACTTGCATTTATTACTTTATTTGACCAACCCACAACCTTGTAGCTATCACAAGTGGTCAACCGTCCATCTTTAAAAACTCTAACCCTGCACAGCCTCTTCCCCTGGGCTCGCCTTGCTGCTCTGAAACAAAATATTCTCTCTCTTTTTTTTTCATAGTGCTTCAAGCTGAGTGTGGCTCTGGCCCCATCCTATAGGGCTTCAAGTAACTCCCTCTGACAAGTTTCGGTAATATTTTTGGCTGAGAATCTGCGATAGCTATTAATGGCATCTTGTGGAGAGTCCATGATAGGTAGTGATTCATTGTCGATGTTTCGAGCCATTCTTAGCTGATGTTTAGGACATAATTGATGCCTGAGCTGATATTAGAATCTCTACTCCATATAAATATATAATTTTCATAGTTAACCGACATTTAGGGTTTCATTTTCTAAAGGTTTTATAATTTTTTTATAAAAGTCTCCACACCATCTAATTGTTGTAATTGAACTGCACCTCCAGACGTAATGGAATGAACAAGATATGGACCTAACCAGTACATTTGTAACTTACCTGGATGATTTAGGAACTTACTGTCATATAACGGCACCAAATATCCTTCCACAAACTGTTTGTTCTTAATATGGCGATCATGCCACGCCCTCTGTCAATCCTTTGCAACCTGCTGGTGGAAGCCAACAACAAAGTGGTCTTCTTCAAGATGGATCAACTGTGCAATGTACTATTCTAATGCTTTTGCATCATCCATACCCATTTCTACGAAAATGCGCAAAATAGGAACAATGTATTCCATGGGCATGACCGCCTCTTTCCCATAGACCAGATTGAATGGTGTCTGGCCTGTTAGTCATTTGCAAGTAGTGCGATAGGCCCATAGCACTACAGTAATTTTTAGGTCACATTCATCACGGTTAGCATTACATATCTTATTCAGTGTTGTTTCCAAGATTTTGTTGAATGCTTCGACAGTCCCATTCACCTATGGATGGTATGGTGTACTCCTCTTAGGTTGCACTACAATTCCTTAGTTAGCACTTTCATAGTTTGGTTGATGAAGTGACTACCCTAGTCACTCATCAAAATCAGAGGACACCCAAACTATGCCACAATGTTTTGAAAGATGAACCTCACTACTGTTGCAGCGGTACAATCTACAACTGGTGCAGCAACGGCCCACCTAGTACGATAGTCGGTTGCAGTAATGATGTATCGCGCACTAGTGCTCTTCCCTGGTTTAATAATCGGACCCAGAAAATCCACAACCCACTTATCAAAATATTGGAGAGTTACCTACGACACCAACGACATATCATCCCGCTGCGATAGTTTAACGAAACGCTGGTAGACGTCACAACTCCTTGCGTATTCTGCAGCATCATTATGCAACGTAGGCCACCATATCCTGTCACGCAACACCTTCCATGCAGTAGCCTGACCTCCATAGTGACCTCTCGCAATGCCTTCATGTGCTTCTTCAAGAATGGGACCCTGCTCATGTGGTAAAATACACCGTCGTAAGATTTCATTCGGTCCAAGCTTATATAATTTCCCAACAATTAGTTGAAATTCAGAAGCCTTTACTACCGGTTTTTTCTTTTGTTTAGTTGACATATCCTCCTGGTAGACACCAATGGCCTCAAAACTAAATAATTGGGGCATAGTGGTCATCAACAATGTCAACACAAAACAATTGTGCATCGGGAAATCCATCATCGATGTTGGTTGATTCTTCTTCCATGTCAATGCGAGACAGGTTATCAGGGCTAGCATTCAACCATCCTAGCTTCACAATTATTTAAAAATCAAATTCTTGGAACATAAGCAACAACCGATAGATTCCCCCCCCCCCCAACACAGGATTATTGACAAAGTATTGTAGAGCAGAATGATCAGTGAACATCTTTAAATGACCTCCCAATAAATAGTGCCTAAACTTTTGCAAGGCATAAACCATCGCCAAGCCTTCTCTTTCAATGGTTGTTTAATTTCGTTCAGTAAAGGACAAATTTCTACTGGCCTATGTGATTGAGTGATCCAGGTTACCCTCACCTTCTTGCGCAAGAACAATCCCCAATGCAATAGAAGAAGCGTCGACGTGCACATGGAACTCCTTATTCCAATTAGGGGAAGCTAGTATGGGTGCAGAGGCCATCTTGGCCTTCAAGGTGTCAAAAATTCCTTAACATTCTTGAGTCCATTCATAGGCTACATCCTTTTTCAGTAGTTTCTCCATAGGGACAGTAATCGTAGCGTATAGCTTGATAAACTTGCGATAGTATCCTATATGCCCCAGTGTTTCCTGAAGCATCTTCACATTCGTCGGTGGTGGTAAACTGAGGATTAGTGTGATCTTCACCAGATCAACCATCAGACCTTCCTTGCATACTATATGCCCAAGTAGCATGCCAAATGATGCACAAAAAATGCACTTTTTAGATTTTACTGCAATCTGATGCTGTCGACACCTCTCTAGCATCAACCGCAAGTTATCGAGATGGTCCCTAATTAGTCCATAGATAGTCTAATCATCCATATACACATGTAGGAACTTTTGAATAAAGTATTTAAACACAGTGAAAACTACCTGAGAAAATACTATTGGTGCATTCTTCATCCCAAAAGGCATGACTGTATGTTGAAAACAACCCCATTCTGTGACAAACATGGTATTATGGTGATCCTCCTTTGCAATCTGAATTTGGTGGTATACTGAAAACCCATTCGTGAAAGAATACATCTCCTGGCCACCTAATCCTTCAAGAAATTCTTCTGTAAAAGGGGTTGGGAATGGGTTATGGACACATGCATCATTTAACTTCCTTAGGTCAATGCAAAAGCAAATTTCTCCTGTCTTTTTATCCTAGACCACCATAGGGATTATCCACTAGAATTCTTTGACAGGCTCAATGATCCTTGCATCGAGCATCTAGTCAATATCGGCCTTCAAAAAATATTTGTATCGTGGTTTCAGTCGATACGACCTCTGTCGCACCGGTTTTGCATCAGGTTTCAACAAAATTTTCATCTCCCTTAGGTCCCCTAAAATCCCCTTCATCTTTGAAAACCACGTCGGGAAAAGGTCTTGGAATTCATGTAGTAGGTCCATGATTTTGGCCATGGTCTCCTTATCCCAGGAGTCCCCAACATTGGCAAATTTGGGGTTCTCTTCTGACACAATGTTGACTTTTCTGATCTTCAACGGCTGACTCATTGAATCCATCGAGATGTCTGGGGCTGTGACATTACGACTTCCTTTTGACTCTGGAATATTAAAATTCTGCAACTCATCGTCATCTTCAGGTTCCCCGGACAACTTGTAGCATGTCATCATGGATTGGATGGAGCATGCGCATGTGGATCAACTGGATATGTGATAGGGATGAACTTTAGTGCTACACTGTGGATGATTTGTAGAACATTACAAACCTTTGGGTTGGGATCCTAGAAATTAAATGTTTGCCCAAAGAAAACAGACAACTCCTCCCAAGTGGTGATAGTTCTACGTAATTCTGCTGCTATGTACCAGGATCGTGGCATCTCATTGAGAGTGTGAACAAAAGCATGCACCCACTCATCTTTGGATAGCGATGCCCATAAGGTCTCACATTCAATCAAATGATTGGTGGGGTCATGTTGTCCATTGTATCTCCCCACATGATAGACCTCCGAATTGTCGAAGTACACCATCATCAATCTCTGACATTGGCCCCAGTCATGGATTTCCTGCTTCTGTGTTTCCCACCATCGGGCTGGGGTAGCCTTTAATGCTACATCGAGGGCCAGTATCCTTTGTGGTTCAAAACCTTTCTCTTCAAATTCTTGAAAGAAATATCATAGTCCCAACAGTCCTTCATAAATGGGAAACTTGACAGTCTCAGTGGCTACACAACGGAGAGACTGTGTGATCAACTCCTAAATGATACTTCATGCAACCTATTCTACAAATTTTCCAAAGCATCATCAGAGTTAGAGGATGTAGAACTAGCACTGCACCATCCAAGTTCACCATAAACACTTGGGTGAATATAATCCTCAGAGATATTATAGGTGTGTTCCCAACTCCTACCGGCTTCGTCCATTACGGGTTCGATATACCGATGTCCTTCATGAGGGTCCATAGGAGCAATGACCCTAACATCCTGGTTTTCAAATGTCATAAATCATTTCTTGAATTTGATAACTTCCATGCTATCATTAGCCCACCCAATCCCTAGCAGAGTGGGATAGGAGTCTCCATCTTCAACTAATTCTTTCACATCAAAGTCAGCACGCATTTTCATACCTTCAATGTCAACAACCAGGTTAGAGACACAACCAATGGGATAAATCTTAGCCTACTTTGCTAGTTCCAGCTGTACCGGCGACCATCCCAGTGTCGGATTCCCCATCAACTACCAAGTTTGCTTGGTTAGGATGTTTACATATGATATGAGCTCCAAAATAACAGAGTCAACCTCGTAGCCTCCAATCTGGATATTCATCCTCATGTCCTTACCCATATTCCTCTTTTGCAGTGAGTTCACTGCAGAATCCTTCAATGTATTATCCTGGTGGTACAACAACTTCTCAAGCTCGACAAGGGATCTAGGGTCCCTTGTCAGTGATAAACAAATCTCAACAAACTGCTGCAAGGTACCAGGTTGTCACGATGGTCCTACCTCTACAGATGGATCAAAAGAAGATGGCATGTCAATAATTGGTAACTTACCCGAATTTCTCCTGATTGAATTCTTCGCTTCAAAGAAAGTGTATTTCTCAGTCGTAATATAAAATGATACTTTTTTCTTGCCAGCAAGTGGAACTTGTTGATGCGGTCCATCATCTCCAATTGTCACACCAACGTGACTGATAATCCCAACATCAACATTCTTCATTCATGGTTCAGTGTGAATTGTTGCAATTGTTGGTCCTTGATTTAGGTTTTGGGCTTGATTCGGTGGTGGGTTCTGGTTCAATAGTTGATTCATAGGTGGATTCTGAGTCTGGGGTGGGTTTCAAGTCTGAGTCTATGGTGGGATCTGACTCTGCATCATCAGCTAGTTCTGCACTTGGAACATAGGCTGATTCTGATTATGTACATACTACAACTAAGGAATGTTTCCAGCCTTCCATTTCACAATCAACTAAGGGAATTTTTCAACATTATGTTCACTGGCCGCATAGTATGTACACTACGTGTGAGGGCACTCCCTTTGGTAGTGCAAAAATACTCCATAGGTATAACACTAGATTGATTTACAACCTCGTCCTCCTCCTCGGCCAAAGCCTCCTCCTCGGCCTTTGAATCCTCCACGGACTCCTCCTTGTTGAAACTGTGGCTGGGCCATTTACTATTGCGGTAGGTTTGCTTGCTATTTGACATAGTGCGTAGCTTGATTATAATGTGGTTGAGCTACCATCTATGGCTAAGGTGCAAACTGCGGTTGTGTTGTAAACTGTTGTTGTGGTTGCGTGGGGATAAACTACATTAGGGGTGGTGGTGTATACTACAATTATGCTACTGGTTGTACCACTTGTGGCTGCACTTGCATTTCCCGGGGGTCTTCACCTTTCACAAAGTATGAATCATACGTCCTTTCTTCAAGCAAATCATAAGCTCAACAGTTTTTATCATCATGTCTTACTGACCAACAAAATGTACAGTACATATTTTTTTCCTTGGTAACCATCTTCTGCATGTATTTGAAATTCTCATGTCGATGCCCATAGACCTGCATATGCAACACCATGGTATATCAGCGCAGCTCAATGGGTTCAGGGCTCCTGACAGCAAATAATTTTGAAACGTCGGATATGTGTCCTTGGTATGTCTGTCTGCATGGAAATGGGTGCACCAAATATTATCACGATCTTCCTTGGCCTTTTTGATATCTTGCAGTTGGAGAATCAGATTGGCCAACTATGCTTGAATCTGGTTCATTTCAACTGCAATTTCTCCTACTACCGATGCCTCCAATTTCATCATGGTCTCCATAGCCTCGCTCTACATCACAATCTTTTGCTGCATTATTGGTTGTCGGATATGTGGGACAAGCACGGTGATGAACCAATCCTTGTGCTGAACATTGTTCATCTGAAAACTGACCCAAGCCATCAATGTTTTAAACCATTGATTAAAGTCCCAAGTCATTTCATTTGGGAATTGTTTTATCTCTTTCAATTTAGTAATGTACTAAGCCTTAGACTTTGGCTTCTTAAATACTTCTAATAGACTCGTTCAGATCTCATCCAATCTTTTCATGGTACCTCCATGAGAAACCCACATGAATCTCATGAACCATTCCAGCGCACGGCTCCTAAGAGTAGTTACCAGTTGGCTTTTCTTGACATCGTCATCTACAGTCTATTCAGCTATCCAGATTGCCTCACACAAGAACCAATATTGCTCTAGGTCATCAGTATCATTTCCATGGAATATTGGTAGATTCTTTTCGTCACCCGTCATTCTGGGCCTTCTTCCTCCTGTTGGTGCTCTATTGCTATACTTTTGCTGACACATCGGGTAAGTTGACACAGAATGTGTGTTTCTTCCTTGTGGTGGAGTAGTGCATGGAGGTGTGGACACATTATTGTTGGGGTTTTATCATATCATCCTTCTGGGCATAGCCTAGGCCTAGTTTTCCTCATCACCACAAAAATGTTACTTCATCCCATATGGTTGTTCCTTGTGGCATCACACTTTGATCATAGCAGGACCTTCCCTCGTCCTCCAGTACCTCTTCTCTTGAAACCTTGCTCCTACCCTTGTACAACCACTTGTTTCCTCGATGACCTTCACATTCTCACCAGAACTCATGCCCATCTACCCCTTACCTTTCAATTTATCTCCCCCCTTCCATTTCGGTGCCTACATCCTCCGCACACCAAAGTGCCACTACTCTTGGTCCATCTTCATAATACCTTTTTTGCAAATCAGCTGCTTAATTGACAGATGTAGTGACAACAAGAATCTTCCTCATGATCTGCTGAAGAACTCCCTTTCTGCTTTGCTAAATGACTTATTGGTGTCGACTGCAAACTTGGTAATCTATCCTTCTAGCATACTATCCAATCATAATTCAATAACCAATGATTCCTTATTATTTGTTTCTTGTAATTCCTGGATCAACTCTGGAGTCCAAGATGTCAGCTCTCCTCCTTGGAAGTTCATCTTCCTAAAAGTGAACTTCACCAACCACTCATGCAAGAGGACATGGAACTCACAAAAGAACCATTCATGAAGACCGTTGTGGATATATCTATCCAACTAGTGGCTCATTGATAGCTTCAGATTCTGATTTTTAGCTTCAGCAAATTCCCACAACTTTATATCAAACCATCCCCCGATCTCCGTTTGAGTCGTATGCCAAAACATATCCTCCTTTTAATCGTAACTTGGTCCTAGAAACAGAACCATTTGTTGGTGAAAACCCACCAACAAATCCTCATCGATAGGGGTTCTCACTCCGTCGACACCCAATAAGTGCGATATCCCTGAGCATCGTCCTAGACAGGTTTTACGCTACCCAACAACATCTGCAGAGCAGACGAAGTCCACCCGAGATGTTCAAGGGAGAGTTGTCGGAACCAGGTTTTTGGCAGTGATGACATAGGATATGGGATCTGACAGGGAGACAGCATAACTATTGGATCCAGAACTATGCATTCATCATTGATTCATCTCCACAACTATAGATTTCAACATACATTTGTCCCAGTATCTCTAGTATAGCAGCATCATTTATAAGACATCCCAACTCCTAATGCAACAGAGATGTAACAGGCTTAAACAGATCGCATCAACATCAATATAGCAAAAATGGAATAGATCATAACAAATGGCAGCATCATAACAGATCTAGATCACAACAACATCATAAAAAAATAGATCGTACCAGAGAGAACAGTATAATAAAAGACAAGATTTATGCATCAACTATTATATTATATTAAATCTGTGCAAAGGATCCTAAACCAACAATTCTTCTCCACAACCAGAGGCTTAATTTATCAGAAAACAACCCATATAGATTGTAGATACAATAGAAAATTCTCCAAAACTAGATCACACTAGACCTCATGTGATAATCATGCTCTGATCATCTGATATATCATCTCTATTCAGTTGCAAAACTAGTTATATAAATAGGATTATTCCTTTACATTGAGGGTCCACTTTTAACTAAATTATAACTGCTAATGACTTATTGTGACAAAATTTGGTCAAATAATACGTTAAATATTCAAAACGGTTATTCTTCTGCCCATCGCGTTGATCTGGCCATGTACGCTACCGTGTGAGCTTGCGCAGCTTCCGCAATGCTCTGTAACTCACTTACAAAAACCCCTGCCAACAGAACGGGAATCCACATTGGTGGTAGGTTATCACTTTTTTGGACCATGTGGAATATTTATGAAAATGGAGCACTCTCTTTTCTTCAGAATTGAGAAGAGTATTCTTAGGAATAGTTTTATCACTTTTCTAAACCTGAGGTACTAAAATTATGGAAAAGGAATACCCAATATGAGCTTATTTTTATCCTTTTCATGCTCTAGACCCAAACATGAAAAATATTATGAGTGTACTTTATGTCTTTGTCATGCTCTCTAAAACCTAAAGAAAAAATAATCAAGTTTAATGTTGCAAGCCCCATTTCTCGTAATCAAATGGATTTTCTGAGTGATCTTGCATTACTTCACACTCATTAAACTTAGCATAAATGCCACTCTTGAAGGTGCATTGGTCTAGTATTATTTTATCCCTTTTCAGACCTTGTTGACTAAGAACAAAAAAGGTATACCTTAGTCCTTCGGGACCTAAGAGAGTTCTTTTGTGGATTTGTGTATACTTTTTCGTCCTCAGGGGACTAAATTGTACTAAAAATCACCCCCCTAGATTCTTCTTTGGAGTTTTCAGACTCTCAAAATATGAAAACACCAACGAGCATGTACTAGTTCGAGCTCGTAAAATCCACAAATAAGTAACCTTATCAATCATTATTCTCTCCCCTCTTCAAGCTTGTCAAAAATTAAGAGAGACCTGAGTTGACTTTCCTAGACTCGTTAAAATTTAACAGGAAAGATAAGGAATAAGTACTCTCTTTGGGTTATAAATAGTGGCATCATGTCCTCCTTGAATATAACACTCTCTGAAATTTCTGATACTCATGTTTCATTTCACACTTTTAGCTCAACTATTAGTTCAAGTTTTTACTCCTCCACTTGTCCTTTATACATGAGGAATCTGATCATGTATCCTACATGACAAATAACTCTAGTTGTCCTATTTGCAAGTTAAAACATGCCTTGGGTCATCTTTGTGTCATGCTCACTATTCAAGGATCTACCCCTTCATTTGCTTATTATCCTAATTCCATCATTATCCTATGTAATATTACTTTTGTCTACCTTCCCATATCCAGTTCCTAGTCACTCTTGTGATCTGTTGGAGGATTCTTTACCTTCCTCATCACAGTACGGTTTCTCATCAACACTTACTGAAGACAAAGAAATAGAGTTTTGACGATGGTACCTTATGATTAACTATCATTATTGGTGAACTCCTTTGCTTCAAGTGTCGGTTTCACTCATTGTATGGCATCCTTTTGAGTTTCTTCCATGTTTGACTTTAGCACATCTATTCACATGGTATAGATTGTACTGGTTCCTTCTGATTTTGACGAAGACCTTAGGTTAACCTTTATAACCTAAGTTGCACAAGATTATGTTATGTTCATCTATATACCTTCCATATTTTGAAGACTCGTCACTTTATATTGTGGCTTTGATCCACCTTTGTAATATATGTGGTCTTGTTACCCGTATCATATGATGTAATCAAATATTGTAAAAGAGCTAGTGTTCCATTATATTGAACATGGAATCCTCATATTTGATTTTGTATATGACATGGATATGTATATGTTTCAGGTACTTCCTTTGCTACCTTGGTCACTAATTTCTTCAATATTAAAGACTGTAATGTATTTAGTACATTGCTTTCCTCTGACCTCACACCTTAGGTGGCATCTGTTATCATGTAAAATGGAACTTCTTCGTCAGAGTACTGACATCCAATATGTCGAGATACAAAAGAACAAATAGGATTGAAGTAGCCAAAACACTATATATGGAATGATTATTGATACATCATCTCTTGACCAGCTGAATATATTTTTGTTTGAACATTAGGGTTGCACACATGACTATTTGCACAGCAACCTGCATATCACACATGAGTATCTGTATTGTAACTCATGTGTACATTTAACATGCGAGTTTCATTAAAGAAAGGAGCATGCCATGCGCAACTTTCCTATATAAATACTCATGTGTTCCTTAATTTGAAGTTAAAAAATATAAAACACGATTATTCGAGATCATTTGAGTCCCTAATTATGACTATCTCAACTGTCTCAACCATCGAAACCATCGAAACCACTCTATTTCCTCATGTATAAATAGAGGCCATTGGATGGGGATAAACAATCAATCTTAGAAGAGAAACGTTATGCTGGTGGTATTCCTTTAGACATCTTGGAGTTGCAGAAATCAGTGTCTCGGTTTGTAGAGGATTCCTTGTTTCAGAAGTTGGGTTGTAATCTCACCATTCTCTTTTTATTAATAAAGAAATATTCTTCTTCCAATTTGGTGCAGTCTTTTTTATGATGGATCATAAATTATTTTCACTATTTCATTATGAATATGTATTTCATTAACCATTGATATATATATATATATATATATATATAATATATTTGTAGGAACAAATTGTTCTTTGCATGTGATTGGAGAAGGCTCTAGAAGTTGTGGAAGTAATTGGAAGACAAGAAGAAAAATCTTGGATCAACCGTCATAAACCAGGTTTTGTCCCATTTTATTCCTATTCTTATTTCAATTTCTACGTGGTTTATTTTCTGCAAGTCTAGCTTAATAATTTGGTAACCCCATGGACCATAGGTTATAAGGGTGTGTTTTCTTGAACAATAGTACCATTCTCAGTTTACTCTCTCCACCTTCAACAACTCCATCTCCTATAGAATAGAGCCACCAACTCCCTACGATCACTAATTTCAACTTTCTGCCAACTTCAAATTAGTTAAGGCATGGATAAAAAAATCTTATGTTAGAATACATACCTAATAATTGAATGCTCTTTTGGTGATTTGAAATGTGAGATTTTTTTTGCATTTTATATTCTATTTCATAAGCAAAGAACCAAAACTTGGCTACTCAATTTTGATTCATTGGAGCTTCTCATATGTTATGTTTAGACAAGTAGTAATGCAAGGCAGAATATCATGATCAATTGTTATTAAGCACCATGGATTTTATTTCACAAATAGTTTTAGTTGTAACCATTTTTATGTATGATGATCATCATAGAATTGTCAACAATGTTTCCAAACTTAACTTATGGAAAAACTTGGCAAGACAAAAGATCAGAGAGTTTGATTCGGCTTGGGAAAAACTCAACAATTAAAAAAATTAAAAAATATACACACATTTTTATGAAAACAACAATTTTCATTTGTATCAAATTTCTCTAATCACATACAACGAAGAATTTAAATAGATGTCCAAAATGTCACTTGTACAATATCTCATATAGAACGAGTCCAAAAATTGATCTAAGGACCAAAACAATACTGAGATTGGAAGTATCTACCCTTTGTAATTAATAACTAAAAAGACCTATCTTCTATGCAAAAGAAAATTTTTCCAAGCAAACCTAAACTTCTATATGTTTTACATCAATTACCTAAAACACGCGTCAACACATTGATATCCATAATGAAATTATAGATGGCCACACAACTCTTTAGCAATATAGGTAGAATAACTACAGGTATGGCGCCTAACGCCACCCACCGAAGAATATGGTACACATAGTGAAACAAAGGTATGGAAAGGAAAAACCTAGAGGTTAAAGTGTAAGGACTCAACCATTTTCTTGTTATTTCGAATTGTTCATCCATAATAAAACTTGCATCTAACCTTGCTTGATTTAGTGTCTTAACTGTATAAAACCATAACATCATTAATTTTGTTTGGTGTTGCATGAAGTAATTTTAATTATGCAAAAAGGGTAAAGACCCTTAAAACATGCCCCATAGAATCAAGAAAGATATCTAAATTAGGTCTATTTTAAAACTTCCTTAGTATTTGTTCCATTTTGAGTTAGGGAATGTGTAGGGAACCCACTGTAGGAAATCCTATGTAGCCAATTTTAACAGCGAACCCTTGCAGTAAAATCAAACATAATCAAACTTGTAATTGGGTAGTTCATAAATATCCACCTCCTGAATCCTATTGGGATTATTGAAAGAATTTAGTCCTTGGAAACCAAGAAAAACCAAAACAAACATTTTGATCCTTGTACCCTCTCTTTAGTGAACTTCAACTTTTGTACCAATAGCTCCCATAGATCCCATAAAAAACTGATTATCCTAACTATCGTGTTCTTTGATTTTAGGGAAACCCTAATGTTGTACATCACTTGTTAATATTTAAATATTGACAATATCTAAACTTCTACTTATGTCTGAATTTATAACAAAACCACAATAAAGCAAGTTACACATGAAACCACTATGTAACAAATATATCTCTATAGCAATAGAGTGTTTTAGAAAACCACTTATTACTGAATCTATAATAGAACCATGGTAACCCAAGTTACACATGAAACCAATATGTAACAAATAGATCTCTATAGCAATGGAGTGTTTTAGAAAACTATAATAATAGATTTTGAATCAAAACCTGATCAAGCCCAAAATTAAGTAAGATCTATTGATTAGGTATAGCTACACTATCATATTTATTCAGAGAAACTGCCAAAACCAAGATCATGATAGCCCAAGTTACAGAAAAAACAATATATAACAAAAAAATATCTATATCAACAGAGTATTTTAATAAACTGCTAGTAGGAAAAACAGAATAACAAAGTATGAATCAAAACCTGATCAAGCAAACAGTAACTCAGATCTGTCAATTAAGCTGAGATTATTGTTTTGATCCTTTTGTGATAGTTTTCAAACTATCTGGCATATGTTAAAGCGTTGTTAAGAAGGTGGATTTGTATCCTTGGTCTCATCTTTTTTTTTCTTCTTTTTTTTTCTACTGATATTAAATCTTGATCTATTTCTTAATATTTGCATGGTGAACTAATAATGGATGTTTTTTATTATGTGAGTTTCCAGCATATATTATTTCAATTTTTTTTTAATTATTATGGTTAAATGACTAATATGTATATATTTTACAGGTAGGTGACTTTTCAAAGAAAGTTGGTAAACGCTTGCATCTGATTTCTCCTTCTGCATCCTTTCATTGTT
Organism: Pseudotsuga menziesii; assembly: GCA_001517045.1. Classification (NCBI taxonomy): domain Eukaryota; kingdom Viridiplantae; phylum Streptophyta; class Pinopsida; order Pinales; family Pinaceae; genus Pseudotsuga; species Pseudotsuga menziesii. The sequence continues at coordinate 275,006 of LPNX010566751.1, forward strand.
CCTACCTTAAAAAAAAATATCCATGTAAAGTAAATGATGTTTTCTTCGAAAAACCTTGCATTCCCCTTTCCTCATTTGTGCAAAGGCCAGGATCCTCCCAAACTTTTGGGTGAGGATTCGTAGCATCCTAGCCTCACTTACCAAAACATAGATGAATGTGAATACATTTAATTAAAATGTAAAAAAAATCGAGTATGGGTTGATGCACAATCATGGACTCCTTTAAAGGAACTTAGATTCCACATAACACTGAAAAAACATGGAACCTCTGAATTTAGGTGACAATTAGAGGTACTTCCTTGACCAATTTAAAGATGAAGTAAAAATAAAAAATTTAGGGAATTGAATAAGATTTCATGATATATAACTTTTATCTATATAATTTTTTGTAAATCATTATAAAATTAGTTTCCCTTAAATTGGGTTTTCAATTTTTCAGCACATCATAACATATATGTTTGTGCGAGTGCAACACTATATAAGGTAAATGATGTCATTTTTGGATAAAATCTTGCATACATATAAATGACATATGGTACTAGTGCAACAATATTTTTTCAAAAAAATTCATGAATTTTATTATTATTATTAATTATTGAAGTCTGAAAACCTTGAAATGAAAATGTTATGTGCGGGTGCAACACTTTATGGGAAAAAATTAATGAAATTATTTATTTCTATATATAAGATTGTAGAGATCACTCTCCTCTAGTGCACCATATATTTTCTTGTGAAATGGTCAAGGCAATCAAAAGTTATATAAAAAACAATCGATGTATCTATTTTCGAAAACTTATGTGTGTCATTTAGAAAAATAATAATAAATAAATAAAATATAAATATTTAGGAAAAAATACATATTCAAAATCATTATATCGTATTCTACAATATTCTATATTTTCATAAAATAGTATTGTGTTTGTCATATAAAAAAACACCATCGAAATTGAACATATCCATAGAGTTCTGAAATATAGGAAATAACCCTAGTTTATTTGTCCTAGCCAATAGGTTTGGTAGTCCAAAGCTATTTCCTAACATCATGCCAATCCTTGTTCCTGTCCAAATTTTAAATTTTACAAAATGAATATGCAATATAACACATGTGCGTTATATCGCATATGTGTTTCACTATGTTAATTTTAAAAACAATTTTACATATACATTGGTTTTGGAACACCATACACTTTCTCCCTCTATAACCAACCATCCCACATTTTTCTATATAAAACACATCCACGTACCCTCTCTACACCTCTATTCTCCCCTTCACCATCCCTCTACCTCTATAACCATCCCTCAACCCTCTCTCTCTTCCACCATTCCCTCTCTCTCCCTTCTCTCTTCTCCCTCCCTCCATCTCCTTCTACCTCCATGTGTTACATCCTATAACTCACTCCATACCTCCTCTCTCCACCCCCTTCTCTCTCCCCCCCAATTCCTTCTCTCTCTTCCTCTCTCCCCCTTTGTGTCTAAATCCCCCCTCCTTCCTTATCTCGCTACTTCCCCCTCGAACAAAATTACACACCTCTTGGTCTTCAAAAACCACACTCTTTCTCCCTCTATAACCAACCTTCCCCCCTTTGTCTCTCTCAAAAACATCCACACACCCTCTCTCCATCCCTCTCTATCTAACCATCGGTATTTAACTCCTTCACTATCCCTTTGCATCTATAACCATCCCTCAACCCTCTCTCTCATGCCTTTACCTCCCTCTCTTCATCTCTCCCCCTTTCTTCCTAAATCCCCCTCCTTCCTTATCTCACCACTCCCCTCTCAAACAAACTTACACACCTCTTAGTCTTGGAACACCACACCCACTCTCCCTCTATAACCAAACTACCCCTTTTGTCTCTCTTAAACACATCCAAACACCCTCTCTCCATCTCTCTCTATCTAACCATCGATATTTCTCTCCTTCACCATGCCTCTTCCTTTAAAACCATCCATTAACCCTCTCGCTCTCCCCCTTCCCTCCCTCTAAAACCCTTCCTTTTTTACCCCTCCCTCCCACTAAAACCCTTTCTCTCTTCTCCCCTCACTCCCTCCCTCCCTCTCCTTCTACATCCATGTGTTCCATCCTCTCACTCACTCCCTCCCTCACTTTCTCCCCTTGCTGCATATCTCCACCCCCTTCTCTCTCTCCCCCAAATTATTCCCTCTCTTCCTCTCTTTATCTAACCATCAATATTTATCTCCTTCACCATGAATCTTCCTCTAAAACCATCCATCTAACCTCTCTCTCCCCCTTCCCTCTCTAACCACGAGTCCCTCTCTCTCACATGTAAAATCAACCCAGTGGTTCAAGCCTTCATCTCTCCATATTATCTCCATTCATTACTATCCATCTCTCTCTCACTCACTCACACACTCACACACACACACACACACACACACACACATACCCAATCCCTCATCTCTATCCCTTGGTGTTACCATCCTTGACCATCCTTCATTTCCCTAAATTCCTCCTCTCTCACCCTCTAACCATTCCTCCATCCATCATTCTCTCTCCCTCCATCTCTCTCTCTCTCTCTCTCTCTAACTCTTCCCCTCTCACTCTTTAACCACCCCCCCATTTTTCTCTCTCACTCACTCATTGTATACCTCTCTCTATACCACCACTCCATCCATCCCTCTCCTCCCTCTCACTCTTTAACCACCCCCCCAACCCGTTTTGTCGCTCCATCCATTATGCTATATCTTTCCTCCATCCAATATCCTATATATTTCCTACACCCAATCATCCCTCCCTCCTATATATCTCCCTCTCCCACCCTGCCTATATATCTTACCCCCCTTCCCTCCCTCCCACTTATATTTCTCCTCCCTTCAATCCCTCTTTCATACCTCTTCCCTACCCATCCCTCCCTTCCCCTTATATTTCTCCACCCTTCATCCCCACCATATCTCTCCCCTACCCATCCCTCCCTCCCTTCATTCCCTCTACACCCTCCCTTCATTCCCTCTACACCTTTATCTCCCTCCTTTGACTCCCCCCTCTTGTTTAGCTTAATCAATGTAATGTTAATTTCTCTTATGTCACATGCACTACATTGCATATGTGATATATCGCATATGAGTTATATCACATATCTGATATATCGCATATGAGTTGTATCGCATATGTGATATGATAATCTCATTTTACATAGAGACCCTTAGGTGTAAACCATTTTGTACATAACACATGTGTGATATAACGCATATGCGTTAAAATGGACATGTGTTATATCGCATATCCGATATTTGTTTTATAAAAAATGTTGGGTTGCAGGTCGTGGGATAGTTTTACTGTAGAAAATATAGAATTTTGTTGAATCCATGCATAGAATCCTGTTCAACCTGTCATTTCATCATTTATTACACAAATCCATTGGTATTGTACAAGTTTGGGTGGATACTAATGGGGAATGTACGTAATAGAGGCCTAAAATCAGAAAGGAAGGTGATTACACTAGAAGAAGGTGAAAAAAGAGAGAGGGAAGAATCAAGAAATAATTGGCCTTCAATCAATGAGAAAATAATTCCCATTCCCACTTAACAGGTGAAGTAGAACAATTCAATAGAAAATACAATGTTGGATGCCCAAGAGCAGGAGTCAAAGTGGAGGAATTTGATTGTGGAAAATTCCATGCATTATCCAACGACCCACATTTCGGTATTGAGTTCAATGGATGGAACACCACACTTTGAATCAAATACTTGCATGTCAACATCTCGGGGAAAATCACAGATACCTGATGTAGAGACTAAGGAGGATAATGTAACGATAATGGAAGTTAGTTATGGGGAAGATGAAAATATTGGTGCATTATTATGGGGGCAATTTTTTGAAGAGTTCAATCATTATTTTCTTGACGATGCAAATGTGGCTTTACAACAACCATTCCAGGTGGTTTAATCTCCTAATCAAAGTTCTCACCTTGTAGTGGATGTAAACGTCACTCCAACATTTCAAACGGTAAAAAATATCGCATCAACATGAAAGAGAACTCCAAAATGCATACAAGTGGACAAGAGAGAATTGAATTCCATGGAAGGTAAGTTGTCTAAATGCACTATCCTTCCTCATTGTTCTCAAATAATGAAACAATATTTTGATAAAAAATATGAAGACGGTAAATGCCAATTGTTTTTAGCTTTGATTAAATCTAGGAGTATGGAAATTATTAGAAGAAATTTAGGCATAATAACATTGATTAATATCAAATCAAGTAATCATATTATTAAATTTTTTGTTGTTACATTCACATCGATTGGTAAAGAAATCGTTCACGGGATTGTAATGTGGCTCACCGCATCTTGGATGAATCAATCGTAAGTAGATCCATAATACAACGTCGTTTACTTAAATGCACGTCACAATTTGTGCCTTTACATCCAAAGAAACTTAAAAAATATTTAGTAAGAAGAGACACCCTTGATGTAGAGGGACAAATGGAAACATTATGGTCATTTAGTGGTAGGTTTACCCGTAAAGACATGAATTTATTCAAAGTAGTGAAGGGACTAGTGCACACATTCTGGCAGGATAACACTAATCCTTCTTCTAACACAAAGGATGTGTTCAAACGTTGTAGGGTTTCTATGAATAATGAACCATATGTTAAACATTATCTTGACATGACACAAACTCAATTCTTCGAGATGTTTAAAATTGCCCACGTAGAGGTAAGGCTCGAGCAAATATCTTTTGAAAAATGCAAGCCATAGTATTTTAGAATAAATACCATATGGAACACTTGTTCTTGTAGGTACCACATAGAGTTTGATATATATTATCATACATTTTCACATATATGTTGTTTTTTCATCCTAACCATGTGCAAGAATGATCAAGTATAGTACCAACAATGTTATCTATATATTTCATCCATAGCATAATGTGTCTGAGGAAATATAAGCAGACATATTACTAAAAACAATGTATAGAGGGTTCTTGCAAAAAATGAGGTGGGCTATAATTATGGTCTGATTGCATCCATGAGAGTGAAGATCAACCATTCATGAATACAATTGTCGAGAAGCAGAACTATCAGTATGAGACATATTAGCTACATGATGGGAAATAAAACAAGGAGATTAAATTGGTGACTTCACAGGTGACAATGTACACGAATAATATTCATTTAAATGACTTTATTGTTTATGTTGTTTTATAACATTGTTTATTAACATAAATTAATATTCATGTAAATATTTTTATGTTGTTTTATAACATTGTTTGTTTGTTTTCCCACCATGTGGAAGTATGTGAGTTTATTTCAAAGTTTTGTGGAAATATCCAATAGTACATTTAGCATGTCGATATGGCACGGTGGCAAGATGAGAAATTCATAATATGTTGAGACACCTTCCCTCTCGAAACAATACTATAAGTGGTTGAGTTTGTAGAAAATTACACCCTACAACCACAAAGTGAAATACAAAGTCACTTATCACTAAGAGAAGGTGAGCATAATGGTCCATATCACTTATCAACATGGGCCATATAGAAATGAAGAGAAATGCTTGATATTGAAAGAAAGTCACTTATACATAAGTGACGACCAAGCCCATGACATCCATTACATGCAACATTGCTTTAAATTGTTCTATGGTCATGTGATAGCTATGGATATACCATTTTGTCATCATTTCATTTGGTGAGATGGTTGTGCTGGACGACAACTCAAGAATGCACATTTATTTCAACGGTTGTGTTTGTTGCACATAAAATACAAGGTGCCACATATATGGAACTACTTTGAAATAGGTCATGGGAAAGGAGAGCATGATGGTGTTGGTGCATGCATAAAAAATTCCCTTAGAAGGGAAGAAATGAAGTTTTCTAGTGCTCTCCTTCAAGATGTTGCATCTATAGTGAAATGGTGTGCATTTTGATGGGAGAACAAACAACAAGGAAAAACCTAGTGTAGAGAATATTTAGGGAGGTGATAAATGTGTACCGATCTAACACAAATCAGATGAACATGGTGCATGGAACTTGACAGTTTCATTCAATTAAAATCTCAGACAACTTGAACCTACAAATTTGGAAAATATTGAAGGATTTCTTTTGTTGTTCCTATAGCATCGATGAATGGGATGATTGTGAGTATGCAGATACGGTTGATACATGGGATCGAGTGACTCTTGGAACTGATTTGAAGGGGGTTAATGATCTTGGAACTGATTTGAACGGGGTTAATGAAATAGAGCATTTGGAATATGATCAGACATATATTTCTACATACTATGATCACATATCAAATCTCATACAAGTAGGTACGATAAAATTGTAGTACCTAAATCACTACAAGCATTTACATTTAAATACATTTTATTTATGTTACATACAAGACATTTTTTAATAAATGTATTGTTAACTTGACCTACTTCCTTTCACAGGTCAGATATATGTAGTGATTTCCCCAAAAAGTTATGAATGGGGTTCTCACTATTGGTTGGAACATTGCTTAGAGGGGAAACAAACCAATCTCAAACCTATTACATATGATGAAAATATTGGATTCCCAATTGGCTCGATGGTTATAAAAGGCGAGTAATTGACACTAGTAGCGCAACAAAAAAGGAAGGGTGGGTATGTATATCAGGATTATAGACAAGGAGCTAATATATACCACTTCACCAACCTGGTAGTTGGTATAAACATTGTTAGAGGAGCAAGTTGGTATGCCGACTTAGTCAATCACAGTCGACTAAACTAGAGATTAGGTCGGCCACCTAAGGTTGTGTCGGTTCACCGAACCAACAGGTAATTATTTTGTAATTGTTTGTAAATCATATAAATTATGATGTTGAGCCAGATGAGAACTTGGTTCAGTTATTTGTATTGTATGGACCCACTCATGTTAATACAATCTGTTATTTCCTCTACTTGTTCTTATCTCTTGTCTCTGTTATGTATGTATGTTTTGGTATGTATTATTGGTAACCTTAGGTGATCTGTGAGATTACAACATTGGTTCCATTACCGGTAGTACATGTCTGAAATGTATACAAACAGATGGTATCAGAATAGGAGATTAAGGACTGGTGGGAACATAAAGTTGCAAATTATTTGCAGAATTACACACGAAGAAATAGATTAACGACCGTACAAGCAAAAGAAAGATTCTTTACAGAGACACATGAGAAGTTTGTAGAATCAGTGCCCCAACTTCTGAAGTAACTCCTAGATGAAAAATCCAGAAGGGACTAAAGATCAATAGTTGCTAGAAAAACTGATTTGTGGGGGAAGAACAAACTTGTCGGAGTGGTTCAAAAAAATCACTGACGAATTCTACGAGGAAAAAGTAGTAGAAGAAAGGACTTTGGTGGAAACCATCAAGAAGAAATTCTACACATACCTCACCGAGAAATTCTTGTGTTCCTTACCGACCTTTCTGTTTAAATTCCTAATCGAGAAGGGAGTAGGTCATATTGTCGAACCTTTTCCATCACTCTGCGGACCGCCATTAAACCCTAACTGGGCGGAAAAACAAAAGAGGTGGGAAAAATTCATTGCAGAAAGGGAGTGGGAATACTTCCTAAGCAAGAGGTGGGATTTCTAAAGTGTTGGGTAGGCTATGGGGTGGTATCTGGTCATATGTTGGGATAAAGTGGAGTGGATTCTAGTCGACTAAAAGCATATACCAATCACCAGTAAAAAGAAGTTGAATAAAAGGAAATCAAGAAGACAGTGTCACACAAAGGTATGTCATACCTCCAAAAAATAGAGAGGGAGGAGAGACAACAAAGAAGGGAAGAAAGAAGAGAAAGAGCCTTAGCGCTGCACAGAGGAATGAGTACTAGGGCAATCGACCAGGAAAGAAATCCACCAGAGTCGAGTCATGACTGATAAGAAGAAGGCATGGAAAAAGAGGTGTCCCCTATGGAAGAAGAATTGTGGATAGAGTAGCAAGAATCTCTCCAATTAGAAGCTCCCCAAGAAGGAACAACTCTGTCTCCATTGAATCCGCGTACTTGGATACAAGCCATTGTCGAAGAGGACCTCCGACTAGGAGCTAGTGACTTTGGTATATGGAGTTGACTAGACGGAGACATACATTGGTAGACATCTTATTATCCATCGACCAAAAGAAGGAAATTGGGTTACCTTTCAAGTAGTACACTCCAACTGAAGTATCCACTTACTTTTACTGACACATGAAGGAGCACCCCCCTTTCCAAATACAACTTTGGAGGACACAGAACATTCAAAACTGCAGATAGATAATTGCAGTTGGACATCGACATAAGAGGTCGAAACCAACCGACTACTGGTCGAAGAAGAAACAACAAAAACAACCGATGTGAATGAGAGTTCTATCGATAATAGTCCCGTAGAGAGGAATAAACAAATAACCCCACCACCTACACCCCCACCTCCACCACCCCCACCTTCTGAAAGCAGTGACAGTGATTTTGACATGGGTCATGGGTCAGCACACATTCCTCTATATGAGGGTGATGAGGACCCCAAACAACATCGGTTCATCTGTGAGTCGACTTGGGAGGCTAACCAAGTTATGGATGAAGACAACAAGATGGCACAGTTCGCTGGTGCCATGAGGAAAAGGGCATTAACTTGGTACATGACATTTTCTGAAAGACAACCCTAAGCAACCAATGTCAAGATTAATGCACAATTTCTATCATTTTTCAAAACTCCAAATGCAAAACATCTGGATGCAAAGAAACTAAAAACAACATCACAGAAGCCAAGAGAAACTGTCCGTGATTATGATAAACGTTGGAAAGACCTTCTTAGCCAAGTGGACTATGTTATTGATGAACAATTATTAATCCAGTGCTTTCTTGTAGGCTTATCTCAAAAAATCCACCGACACATAAGTCTGGAGACATTCAAGTCTTATGAAGATGTGCTTACAAAATCCCTCCAAGTGGAAATGGATGAGGACATACAAGCATCCTCCACCAATCACAGACTAGAAGAATAGCTTGAGATCATGCAGAAGTCTCTAAAATAATTAAACCTCAAAAGTTAGGATATCTGGTGCACAAAGTGATCAATGGCTGGACACTCAAAAGACAACTGTCGTCAGGAAACCAGTTGACAGGACGTTCGATTTGTACAGACAAAATGTTTTTGCGAAATTTTCCAAGAGCATGGAGACCACTCGACAAAATATTGCCCGTTCAACATAAAGAGCGACAAGGCATCTTGGTGTGCAATCTGGGAAACAAAGAATCATATCATAGCCGACTGCCATCTGAAACTAAAGAACTGAAAGAATTATCATGCAGTCTACCAGACCACTGCAATTGCACAAAATAATGAGCAAAACAACTTACCAAATGATCAGAACAATCAAAGATACGACGGTCGAAGATATGAGCGCCGGTATGACAATCGACGTGGAGGCTATGGAGGTCGAGGTTGATTTTATGGGAATCAAGACAACCAACCATGTTGACCCATCCATTTCTTTACATGTTATAAGGAGGGACATCAGTATGTAGATTGTCCATATAAAGACAAAACTGATCTCAAATTTTGTACTCGTTGTGGAGTAGGGGATCACTCACTAGAGGATTTCCCTACCATGTTGGATAAAATAAATAAAAAGAATAATGTTAATGTCTTGTCATGTGTGAAAAAAAATGATGTACTAAATACAAAGAATTTGCATATTGTAACCCGACAAGGGACAAAAACAGGAAGTGATAACCCAAGAGTCAGCAAAATAAAAGAGAAGAATGTCTACCCTGATCCACTTAAAGAAAAACAAACATATAAAGAGGCAACCAATGTATTCAAATAAATTACACGACAAGAAGAGGCTAATGACAATCAACATAACACAATAAAATAATTAATACAACTCACACAAAAAGATAACTCAGTATCTCAGTTCATCGATTTGCTATATGAAATAAAACACAACAACATCGAAAAACAAACAAAGAATATCTGCAGTTTAAATAAAAAAGATAAAAGTGATGCCGACCCACTTGTCGACCTAGAAATTGAAGGATACCATGTCCGACAAGTTGTACTTGACTTTGGATCACAAGTAAACATCATGACTCGTGACACTTGGGAACAACTGGGCAGACCTCAACTACATGAGTCAGGTATATACCTAAAACTAGCTGACCAGGGCCTAACTGAACCTATTGGAGTCTGGAAAAATGTTGATACAACTATAAAAGGAATCTCGACCAAATTCGACTTCGAAATCATTGAACCTAAGGAAGGATCCAGTTCCTTCCCAGCGTTAGTCGGTCGACCTTGGGGTAGAAAGATGAAAGCATCGATATCCCTGGACAAAGAGAGAATCAAATTAAATGGAAATGGACAAAAGGTAATTGTACCTATTCATACATCCCAAGGAGAACCTTGGGTAGAACCTATCGACGAAGAAGTTTATATCTGACAACTTTATCAGATACAGAATAATGAAGATTACATAGAAGCTAACACATATGGTGAACTCTACTTAGGTAATCAAGACTTAGTCGGTTATAATTCAGATGCAGAATTAAATGATTGAGAATTTGAGAACTTTGAAACACAAGCAAGAGGGTGTTGGACTCTCCAAAAAGTACAGAAAAATCCCACCCAATAGTGCTTCATAGTGTCCATTGTCCCAAAAATATTTGAGAAAAAAATTAGGGAATACCCTACTTTAAACCCTACAAATGTAAATACTACACAAATACCAAGATACAAGGAAAGAGAATCACCAGTCATGCATGTAGAACAAGTTTCCAAAAATATTGGTGAACATGGTCGTCTACAAAGTCTAGTAGAAACTTTTACAGGACAAGCTGCTAGATGGTGGGATACCCATTAGACATGATTGTAGACCTGGAAAACAACTTCAACTTACTTTGTAGAAAGGTTTGGAGGAAAGAAGTTAACCAAACAGGCTCAGAGACCTATATTCATTCAAGGAAAAAATCCAGAAGATCATATTAAGACATGCCAAAAGGAATGGAGAAGACTTGGGTACAAGGATGAATGAGCATGGCCACACCTATTTCCATCAACTCTCTCTGACTTGCTAAACAAATGGTCTAAAATGGAAGAAGCTAGAGGTGAAACATTCTTACGGCTCATTTGATTACAAGGTTATGCCTTTTGTATTAAAGAATGCACCTGCAGTATTCTCTAGAATTGTGGTTAAGACATTCCAAGAGTATATTTACAAAAACATGCCAGTATAATTTGACGATTGGATAATATACTCCATGTTAAAAGATCATTGCAAGTGGCTAAGACTTATGTTGGAAATATGTCGACAAATCCAGTTAGCCCTAAATATCAAGAAGTGTATATTTTTCACCCCCATAGGGATATTGCTAGGACACATTATCTGTAAGGAAGGTATTAAGGTCGACTTTGCAAAAATCAAAATTATCCTCGACTTAAAACCACCAGTGAACTCAAAACAAGTCAGAGTGCTACTAGGTCAAACAGGCTATTATAGAAAATTCATAAGATATTATTCATATATGACCTATACACTAGAAGAACTATTAAGGGAAGATAACTAAAAACTAAAAAGAAAACTAATCGAAGCACCAATCCTAAGGTTTCCAAACTGGTCGATCAAATTCCATGTTCATATTGATGCATCAGGTCTAGCAATAGGAGCAATCCTAACTCAACCAAGAGATGATGGAATTGATTATCCTATAGTTTACAGTAGTCGAAAATTAAACAAGGCTGAAAGAAATTATTCGACAACAGAAAGAGAAGCATTAGGAATGGTCTTTGCACTACAAAAATATCGACATTATCTTCTAGCTAACCCATTTATATTATGTACTGACCATCAGGCACTTAAGTACCTTGTTAATAAACCTCTACACCATGGAAGGATTCGTCGATGGCTACTTCTATTTCAAGAATTCAAATTCAAAGTTGTTGTCAAACCAGGTAAGTTAAATGTCGGTCCCAACCATTTATCCCAAATCGACACAAGAGAGGAACTGACAGGAGTCGAAGATGACTTACCAGATGCACATATATTTCGGATAGAAGTAGTCCCAGCAGAGTTAGAGGAAATAACTCAATTCTTAGAAGATGGACAAGCACCAGAAGGAATGCGTACAAAGAAGAAACAAATCCTAGCTATTAAGGCTGCACCATACAGTCTTATAAATGGATTTATTTACAAAATGGGATTAGATGACATCCTTATAAATGGATTCAAGAAACAAAAGAAGAGCAGAAAGAAGAAACTGTTCGACTATTGATGGCGCAACACCCAACCTTTTTCGAAGCCTACAAAGTATTTCAAGATCACATGGAGGAGTCTATCATCATCAAGGAATTATTGCGAGACTAGCCTACTTACTATGGGAAAGTCTATCAACAAACTCGATAGACCCGACAAGGGATCCAAGCACTTGAAAAAAGGAAAACCACTGATGAGACACTCAAAATCACAATAGAAGACCAAATAGTGCTTGAGACAGCCAAGCTGCAGAAAATCGAGTGAGAAGCACATCAGTGGGTGCATCAAGCCATCCCCAATCTGGAAAAAGTAGACATCATATGCTTGCAGATAAAATGACTTGTAGAGACTGCAGAGGATAAGGACTAGTTTATGGGTCCCGACATGGAAATAATAGTTGAAATTTCCATGCCAAAAAAAATGTCGATCCTATCAAATATGACTACACTCACCATCGAAACTCAGAAAATACTGTAGAGTTAAACAGATTTCCAACATCACTTATCTGTGATGGCCCCAACAATTGTCGAAGTATGCGTGTAGAAAATACCAACAATCAAACGTCACAGCGTGTGAAGGACAAGCACGAAACAAATGACTACTTATATAGGCATTATTTTGGTACCTCCCTATTTCTCCGGGATGAAGAAATGTTTTGTTTGTGGGGGATATGTTAGAGGATAAATTAGGTATGCCAACTTGAACTATAGCCGACTTATTCAATCAGCCAACTAAGTTGGTCGACTGACTAAACTAGAGATTAGGTCAGCCACCTAAGGTCATGTCGGTTCACCGAACCGACAGGTAGTTATTTTGTAACTGTTTGTAAATCATATATATTAGTTTGTTGAGCCAGATGAGAACTTGGTTCAGTTCTCTGTATTGTATGGACCTACTCATGTTAATATAATCTGTTATTTCCTCTACTTGTTCTTATCTCTTATCTTTGTTATGTATGCATGTTTTGGTATGTATTATTGGTAACCTTAGGTGATCTGTGAGATTACAAAAAACATCAAGCTTCGTACACTTTCAAACAAAAATAGGTCACATGTACAATACTTTCTACCTCATTTAGAGCATGAGAGATTGATGGAAACCATCAGAAACAGAGATGATCCAAATGGCCTACTTGAGTTAGTGCATTGTCAGGTCTTACTAGATTGTCTAGTGTGGCTAGATTGTTAGGTGCGTTATTTAAAATTTAAAGTGTGTGTTGAAGCACAATTTCAATAAGTTAGCCTTTAGTTTATTCCCAATGTCCTAACCTATGAAGGATGAATACCTTTCACAAAAATACTACTATTCACTAGAAACAAGACAATATAAACACGATCCTACACCCTCAGGTTAGTTATCTATAAATAATGTTTGCACAATTTCATTGGGTTCTCTTTATTTTTTGATGAGAGGACTAATGTTTATCCTTTCATGCGCCTAGGATACAAACACTATCTATGGTACATTGGAGGTGCCAAGAACTACGATGTCTTTAGACACCACCAAATAGAATTTGGAAAATAACATGCTCTCTATTTGTTTCCATTTACTTTTAATGAATGTTTTTTATATTAATGCACATTTAATTGCATTGATGAAGGAACTCTTGCAACTATTGCATTGGTGAGTCAACTCTTCAAAATACTCCACCATGCAACTATTCGTAGTGTTCCCATATCGCCCTTTCCCATACACACTTGCAAGATCCAACAACATAAAATTATGTTGCTACATTTGTTTTTTCGCTCCTGGACCAAAAGTCACCAAGTGTCCCTAAACCACATTTTGAGGCGACTTTCAACTCGACATAAATTGACAACCGGAGGTTGGATCAACAAACCATCAACTCTGTTGGTCTCCTGGCATGCGAATACATATACGATGGCCTCTCCACTTTGTTTTCATGGCCTAGTGACTACATTGTGCATTGATTTCATAAACTAGTGGTTTTATCAATTTCCTTGAATGCAACTCTTGCATTTGTGTGTCAACTCTGCCAAAAAATCCACCATGATACTATTGGTATTTTTACCATATTGGATTTTCCCATACACACTTGCAGAATCCAACCACATGCAGTTATGCTGCCCCATTTGGTTTTTTGCTCCTGGACAGAAAGTCACCAAGTGTCCCTGAACCACATTTTGAGGTGACTTTCAAATTGACATAAATACAAAACCGAAGTTCAGATCGACATACATATAACTTTGTTGGTCTCCTGGAATGCGACTACATCTAGGGGGATCTCTCCACCATGTTTTCATGGTCCGGTGACTACATTGAGCATTTATTTCATAAACTAGGTTTTGCTCAGTTTCCTTGAATTAAAACTCTTGCATTGGTGGGTCAACTATACAAAAAAATCCGTCGTGTGACCATTAGTAGCATTCCCATATTGTCCTTTACCATACACACTTGTACGAGCCAATGGAATGTAATTATGTTACTTCGTTTGGTTTTTATCTCTCGGACCGAAAGTCACCAAGTGTCCCTGAACCACATTTTGAGGCGGCTTTCAACTCGATATAAATCCGCAACTGGAGGTCATATCAATGAACCGTCGACTTCGTTGGTCTCTTGGAATTAGATTACATCTAGGGTGTCTCTCTCCACCATGTTTGCATCACCGGGTGACTACATTGTGCATTGATTTCATAATCTATGGTTTTTCTTAGTTTCATTGAATTAAAACTATCACATGAAACATATATTGAAAGTATGTTGAACATGTTTATCATGAAGGATGCTAAGGTAGTAATAACACCTTTATCAAATCATTTCAAATCATTTTCCAACTTAATGTTTGCATGATCCTCCTTTTTCAACGTGGAAAGATTCATATTACCCCATCTTTGTTGGGTGAACAAATGAATGGTAGTGGATATGGCTAGCCCTTGGTCCACTAACACCAATATGGGATATTATATTTATATTTATCTTTTTAATATGAATGATGCACAAATGGATTCCTCAAACAAAATATCATGACTAATAGGTACCTTATTTCTCACCCATCACCTCACCACACTATTTATGAGAGAAATCAAATTTATAAAGAAACAAAATCATACATAAAGAATATATTCAACATAAATAACACATAAATATGTGTCATGATTAGGTCTATAATATCATAAGGGGTATTCATTTTTTTGAGGAGCAAGTGCAAGGGATTTTTTTTGGTTAAGTGGTAAAGCACCTTTAATATTCTTGTTTCATCATGATCAAGGGAATTATGATCCCTATGTTTTGATTAAATTAAAGGCTAAATAATCACTCCACACCATAAACAAAGTCAACCATGTAGTGGTAATGGAGTGAACTTCATGGAAGACTCAAGTGGAAGTGAATTGCAATGACAACACCAAGGATCTAAGATAAACCTTGATTTGTAGTGACTTATAATATCAATTCTTGAATCACAATAGTAGAATATCTCATGTTAGAATATATACAAGAGAACATAGGCCTTAAAAAAGGTACTAATATTTTCTTCAATGCTTATACAATACTTATTACTTTGAAATTGAAGTTGAAGTTACTACATTTGAAGAAGCATAGTGGATATAGACAAAAAAAATTGGTGGAGGCTATGAGAGATGAGATGAAATCTATGATGGTGAACCACACATTAAATATCATTTTAATTAAACACATACTTAATTAAAAACATAGTTAAAAATATCTGAAAGGAATATAATTAATATCATGTTCCCATATGAAGTCAACCATATATATAAATATGAACCTTGATTTATATTATATGTGCATATATTGTTTTCAAAAATGGCATGCCATGGACATAATACAAAATAATGGATCATATTGTACATTTTTGTGTATACAAACAAAACGGTACATGTATGTATACCCCCTATACATGAATTATATTTATCCCCCCTTTCACTTCCATTATCAGTGGCTTTTTAGAAGTCTATATTTGTTTTTCGACTGTTCAATGGTGTTCCCCAGTGCTGAACAAGTGGATCGAATCTCATTTCCAGATATTGCACACAAACCAAAATTTGTAAGTTAGTTTACCAACCTATAAAAATAAATACAAATTTCTATGTACATTTGTTCAAATTGCAAGCCAATATAACATTTTTACTTATTGTCTGTGTGTAAGTGATGGTAGTTCACGGTGTAACTACATGTACTGTTGGTGCCTCACTAACATCCCGCATAAAATAAATGGTACCAATAATTATTTACATTTAAAACCATGTATAAGACAAGAAATTATATAAATATTTGAAAATTTATCTACATCCTACATTGACTTTTTCAAAGAAAGCGAGACATACATGTACCTTGGGGGAGGGGAAGAGATGGGTCACCAAGGACCTCGATTGGGTGCTCTTCAAGAACCACTCACTCACTAGAAGGCTGCATAAAATAATATATGTCAATGTCAGCAAATCAATGGGTGAAAAAAAAAGACACTTGCATCTACAAAGAAAACTATGCTACATGGAGGGACAATGACTTTTTCAAAGAAAAAGAGACATACATGTACCTAGAGGGGGGGAGGTGGGTCACCAATGGCCCCGATTGGGTGCTCTTCAAGCACCACTCACTCACTATAAGGATACATAAAATATTATATGTCAATGTCAACAAATCAATGTGTGCACCAAAAATATACTTGTATGTACAAAGAAAACTATACTACATGGAGGGATAATGAATTTTTCAAAGAAAGCAAGACATACATGTACCTAAGGGGGGAGAGGTGGGTCACCAACGACCCCGATTGGGTTCTATTCAAGAACCACTCGCTCACTAGAAATATGCATAAAATAATATATGTAAATGTCAGCAAATCAATGGGTGCACCAAAAAGAAACTTGCATGTACAAAGAAAAATATACTACATGGAGGGGCAATGACTTTTTCAAAGAAAGCGAGACATACATGTACCTAGAGAGGGGGAGAGGTGGGTCCCTAGTGGCACCGATTGGGTGATCTTCAAGAACCACTCGCTCACTAGAAATCTACATAAAATGATATATGTCAATGTCATTAAATCAATGGGTGCACCCAAAAGATACTTGCATGTACAAAGAAAACTATACTACACGGAGGGACAATTGGGGACATAGAGATACACGGAATTTTGTAATAGGGTGCCAACAAAATTATTGTGATATACATATACATGGGGGAAGTGAAGAGGTGGGTCACCAGTGGGTGAAAAAATTGACAGCTACTTAAAAGGATGGGAATATGCATCAAAGAGAAATCCTGCTTGAGTGGCAAGTCTATCGATCATATGTTGCTATGTGAAAAAACATAAAGATACAATTATACAATTTCAAATAATTAAAAGCATACACGTTGAATCATTAAAATCATATTTAAAAGAATACCTTTAGTTGTGAATCTTGCTCTACCTGTGATAGACTTGTCTAAGACGCAACATCGTTCCCACCCTGCATAAAATATATTGTATTAGTATTAAGATGTATTAAATGTGCCAATCCTTTCTATAAATATGTAAATCATGATGATAAATTAAAAATTAATGTTCTTACAAGTAATGGTGAAGCACCAAAATCATATTTAGCATTGACCATTGCATTAATATTATTAGCGTCAACGGGCATAGTATGGGAATCTGGGGTGTCATTGGGCATTAGCTGTGAATGTGTTCACATAAATTTTCAGTTAATTAAAATAAAAGTAATTTATGAAACAATTGATAACGGTGATATAAAAAATAATAGACTATGTGAAGAACAAGTTTGAATTACATACTAGAGAAACCCATTGTCACAAAAATATGAAGAAGGCCCATATCATATGTTTCTACAAGCTATGCAAGGATGTGGCATGATGTGATGCACTAAAACCTCTATATTTCCAGTGTTATCTCTATATCTGGTAGGTTCTGGAGACCTAAGTAGATCCTCTATGTGTGATGATCCAACCACATATGGGACAACACTAGATGGGCCAGTCTCAAATGTTCCAATCCATTAGCCTACATTTCCCTTGACATCAGTCCCATGTTGAAGCAATGTATCTACCAAATTGAATAATTCCTTGTGTGTGCCATCAATCATAGGACCTGTAGGAGGATATAACTGAGGGGGATTTTGTGTGAGTGGATCTCGTTGCACATGGTTTATATCAATCCTTTCCCCTTGCCTATCTTGGGTAATCCCATGTCCACTCCTTGGAACTCTAAAATATCAAATTAATTTACATGCTTACCCAAGATAAAATCGGCATACAATTTCCTTAGGAAATAGATTGGAATGTCTATATTCCCATGAGGGTCTTCATTGAATAACATACAACAGAAATCCATCCAGTTGGATTTAATATTTGGTTCTATGCACCAGTCTATATAAATGTGTGTTCGAATGGAAAGAGGAACTAATCCAATGCTAGGGTCCCAAAATAGTGAAAAAATCTAGTCTTTTGTTATCTTTATTTTCTTTACATCTTTGTAGATTAGCCCAGTGGAGTAGTATTGCCTTTGGGAATCCATGAAGGAGATAATTTTGTATAGTGCTCCCTGTGAATTGGAAATTGTATTGGTCATGTTATCTAGTTCCTCTCCCAATGACAATATTATGTGGTCCCCCCCCTCTAAAAAATGAACCAAGGCATCTTGATGAACCCAAACGAGCAAGAATTTTGGAATTCCTATCATGTTCCTCCTCCATGTGTTCAGTGTTTGAATATGGGTTTGGGTTTGGGTTACTGGTAGTTTGATTATTAGTGTTATCAGTTAATATAAAAACAACAAATTACAAAATGAATTAATATTTCATTCTTTATTTTAATTAAAAATTTATTAAATTAACAAAGAAAAAAAATCAAAGAAATTCTTACCATCCATTGCATTCCACCATGTCGATCTCCTCCCTCAAAATGTTCCCTCCAAATGTCTTGTGAGCTAAAACGCCTTCTCGATATAACTTTGTTCCGTTCTTTGCGGTCTGAAAAGCAAAATAGAAAAATAAAGATTGCGGGCCTGTGCTTTTTTTTAGTTTACAAATCGCACTTGCGATTTGTAACTCTTACAAAACGCAAGTGTGATATATCGTACTTGCAATATAATGTAACTAGATTTTTCTTTGGTTTTAGGCTCAGGGTTTCCAAACCAAACCATCAATAATGCATATGAGTTATAGATTTCCTTTAAAACATGCATTTTGGATGTATAGAATGGCACTAAAAAGTGGAACCTTCTTCATGCACACACCCATATCAATAAACGATTGTAGCAGAGAAAGATATAATTTCACTATATGCTCAGAGGGCCAAGTTTTTTCTCCTTTTATCCCTGCCATCTTCCTCTTCCCTATATAATCAAACTTTTGAGTTAGTTCCCACTGAAAATTGTGAAATCTTCATTTGAATTAATGAGTAAATACTAAAAGAAAAACAAATTTACATGTTAAATTTTGGATGGATTGGGGATCCTCTACTAGAAATCGAAGTAGAACACAAGGGTTTCCACCTTAAAATTCCTTTGGATGACAAGATACAAGTCACAGGGCCGAGTTTCATGGAGGTTTACATAAACCAAATGGAATCCAAGTGGCCACCATCCACCTTAAAATACAAGTAAAAACCATTGAAAATAATTTAAACGCAACGCATACTACGAAAAACTAAGTAAACAACGTCGGGAATGCCAGTATAATCAATGAGGTCACTGCATGCACCATCATGCAGTAAAGTCTCTTAGAGAGGAACCTCCAACAACCACCACTAGAAAACCAAACAAAAAAATACTTACGACTAAATGAATGTGACTTAAAATCTAAAATATCTTTCCAATGATTAAGATCCGACAAGGTACAAATGGAGGGCTAGGATCAGTCCTCTCCAAAAAAATCACCCGAGGTAGCCTTTTCATTTATTATTCATGGTTGCATTGTTAACTTGTAGCTAGGGTTTAGGACAAGGAATTTAAACACGCCTTTAAAACCACATTAAAACCTCCTCCTCGCAGTTGTCCTGCACCTTGTGACTCCCATGACCACATGCCAAACCATGGTATAAACTTATTAACATAATCATACCTTACAATTATCACTCCCTCTTCGCTTGCAAATCCCACAGTGCTTATATAACAACATATGTCAACACCTTATATAGAGTAAGGTTAAACTTAAGTTACAACACATAAAACATACTTCCAAGCAACATATGTCTTAGGACTAATAATCCAAAGTCTAGGATGTAATCCTAGGTAACAAGCCAAACATTCAAACATTAACATATCGCCTTGGAAAGAGCTGCAATTGGTTCATTGGACGAACCATAATCCCTATTTCCAACACATTTAAGAAAGACATGTTGGGATGAATAAGTATTTAAATTAAATAAATTTTTACAATTAAAATTGTTGATGTAATTGTAACTTTGGAATGTATTCACTTGTATTTCTTATCTATTGTAACCTGATGTTTATTCTGGGATGTACTTGATTCATGTCATGCCCTGATGTTCCGATCGGGAAGTTTCTATAATGTGAAAGTCATGTCAAGTCATTGTGGGTAACCCTCCTATTGGTCAAGGGTTAAAGTACCCACAATTGTGGGGCACTAGGGTTATTAGACTATCCTAGTGAAGTCAACCCTAGGTGAGTCATTGTAATTCAGGGCAATAGTCCCCACCATTGTGTTACCATCATATTGGTTGGAGGAGGAAAAGTCCCCACAAGTTGTGGGGCACTAGGGTTATTAGACACTCCTAAAGATGTCGGCTCTAGTAAGTAATTGTTAAGTGAGGTCGACATGTTGGAGTGGGTTTCAAGTGAACGAAAGAATATAAATAGAGAGTGAGTCTATCTATTTATCACACACACACTCACTCATTGGGGTGCATGAGTGAGAGGAGAAGTTACTGGGACAAAAGAGAGACCGATGCCGTCAGGAGATCATCTTTATGTTTTTGGGTTTTACTTTTGGTGCTGATTCTATCTTTGAGGAAGTTGCAGGGTTTTCTCCTTTATGGTTTCCCAAAGGAAAATTATTTGTGTCTCTTTTCTCTTGTGTTGTGCTTGTGTTTTATTGCTGTGCATGTTATTCTCTCAGTTAAAGATCCTAAGATCATAATGGTAGCTTGAATGATAAAAATCTAACATGGTATCAGAGCTAACCTAAGAAGAAGACACTCTGCAGCTGTAGAATCTAGGGATTCTTACTTTTTGGGTCTCTCTCCACAATCCATCAGCAAAAGTATGCTAGGATAACTCTGCATTGAAGGGCTCATCTTTCTCTCGAAGTGGAATTCGATTCTGAGCATTTTCAGTTTTGGTGTGGGAAATTAGGGCTTCTTGTAGAAAAGGAATTTTTGAGTGAGCCTAGCATAGGATTGATCTCCTCATCAAAATCAAATTTTAGAGACCTGGATCAATTTTTTTGGTTGGCTGAAACTTCAGGAAATTCAAACCCTAGTTTGACCCCGAGCTAGAAAAACCCTAAATACTAAAACTGCTACGTTTTGGTACATTTGCTATATCCAGATATTGGCAAAGATTCAGGAGCTGAAACTTATAGAGGAATAACTTAAAATATTGATTTACACTGTATCCAAAATTCATCCTCATATTCGCTATATTCTAGGAGATATGATCACTCCAAGTTAGGGTTCCATTCTCTTCCAGAATTCATCCCTAAACAGGACACCTAGGGAGAATTGCTATATATTGAGATACATAGGTCCAAATGAGATTTACGAAGATGTTAAAGAAAGGGCACGAAATGTAATTTATATCGTCTAAATTTTTACACTCAGAAGATGAACCAACGACACGTGGCAGTCCGCACAACTTCTCTGTTATGAACAGTCCTGTAACAGGTCACCTTGGGAAAATGATCATAAGTCCCAATTGGTGAAACCGATTCTAATGAAACATATGGTTTTTGATTAGGGACATGTGAGGTTACCTCAGTACAAAATTTCAGACATAGAGGAGCATCAATTTCTGAGATACCGCAGAAATAGTAATAGGAATTTCTGCAGAAGAAATTGGAAAACTAGGGCTTCCTGTTCTGGGAGCTTCCCTCCACTGTTTTCAGAAAAGCAGTACATTGGAAAAATCCATTTGAAGAGATCTATATTTCTATCCAATAATATCTGGAATATTCCAAGTTTTGAAAATTAGGGTTTCTGTGACAAACCCCAGATTAGCTAGCTCCAGAACCAAGACGGATACCTCAAATCGGTAAGATCTAATCCTTTGATATTTTCATTTGAGGTTCTCATTTAAAAGTGATATATCAAATAAGCTTAATGATAAGCTTGGTGAAGTGGAAAAATTACAAGCATGGAAGTATTTGATCTCTCTAAAGAAAATGAATTGGAGACCTACATGAGTAAAGAGGTTCCAGTTCCAGAGGGAGATGAGCCTAAAAGCCTTACATTAGAAGAACTTGGTCAAGGATAAGAAGATCATTATTGATTCAATCACAGATCAAATTTTACAACAAGTATCTTTCCTAAAGACACTGAAGATGTTTGATTCCTTAACCAAGCTATCTGAAGGGAAGAACAAAATTCAGAATATGACCTTAAGAAACCAGTTGAAGAATGTGAAGATACAGAATGCAGAGACCATGCAGTCATACTTTACAAGGGTCTCTCAAATCAAAGAACAACTTGAAGCGGTAAAAGGGGAAGTGAAGAATACATAAGTGGTGATAGCCACCTTGAATGGCCTCCCAAGATCATGGGATTCATTCATTCGAGGAATGTGTGCCAGAAGGAAGTTATTACCTTCAGTAGAATCTGGGAAGAAGAAGAATCTCGACTCATAAGAAAAGAAGAGAAGATGGGAGCAATTGAAGATCAAGCTTGTTATACACCTGAATGGCACCTCTCCATCCGAGTGCCGACATCCCTCATGTTGGCACACAAAAGGACACTTATGGATAGAGGTTTGCCCAAAACACTATAGCTTGGCTTGTCATGAAATACATGCTTCCTCCATCCAGCTAGTCACTTTTCCATTTATGCCTATGTTGAGATGTATTCGCGACTATCCTTCTATACAACTCGCGTATCACTCACGAGTCTCCTTTATAGCAAGTCGCGAATCCATGTATTCACGGGTTGCGCTTATACATAGTCGCAAATCATTCGTGGGTTGCTCTACTACAGACCCGCGAATGTGTCTCTTCACATTTAAATACAAAACACGTTCTAATGGGAGATTAGTTAACTCATTTAACTTAAATCCTTTAACTGCTACAACTTCCCCAACCTTCGAGAACTGCCTTATTTCACCCATATAAATACAGGCCTTGGGGAGGGTTTTGATTACTTACACTTCGAGAGCAAAGTTATGCTGGTGGAGTTTATACAGAAGTATTTGGAGCAGTGGAACTTAGAATCCTTTGGTTGTAGAGGAGTCCTTGTCTCAGGCATTGGGTTGTATCTGAACTCTTTCCATTATTGATAATAAAGAGATTACTTCTTCCATAAATGTTTCATGTGTATTGGTTTGATAAATGTTTAAGCTTATGCATTCTATATGTGATTTATCTAACCTGCTTATATGTAAATGAATCATCTTGTATCTGGAAAAGTGTTTCTTGACAGGTGAAAGAGGAGCAATCTTGAAGACTTTGGAAGTGGAACAGAGAGGAAGAATATTAGCAAGGATCGACCTTCGTTTAACAAGTAAGTCCTTCTAACCCTCCTATTTCCTATTCTACACTTTAGAAGTCAACTGTCTGCAAGTAATTGAGTATGTTGGTAACCCCAGACCTTAGGTTATTAGGTGTATAATCCTATACAACAGAACTAGCGACTCCGTTGGGGAACCCGGACTGCTGTAGGTTGTTTTCTGTCCTCCTAACCAGTTTTGCTTGTGAGTCTGTTGGTGATTTGTTATCCTGTTTCAATACTTGCTTCAGCATTTGAAAGTCTTGGGTTTTTCTTTATTTTTTGAGAAAAAAATTATACCCATTTGCGGGTTGTCTTTATAGACAGTCGCGAATACTGGTCTGCATTCACGGGTTGTAATACTAGACAGTCACGAGTCACTCGTGAATTGCTCTTAGTGACAGTCACGAATACTCCTGGAAGTGGGGATTTTTAAGATAAGTTTTGCTTGTTCTTTTCTTTGTTTGGTCCCTGTTTCTGAGTGGTCTTTCTTTAAGAATGCTGTGTAGTGGGTCTGAATACTATTGGTGATCACATTTTTTTGCTTTTTCAGAAGCTCTTAAGTCTTTTTGCTTGGTTTGTTTACTGCTTGCATACTGAAGTGTTTGGCCTACTTTGGGTTGTGGGTTAAAGTGTCTTGGTCCAGATCAGTGATCAGGGTCTTGGGCTCAGTTTATCTAGTCTGCCTTCTGACAGTGGCTGGGTTTCACTTGCCTTTGTAAGTCTGCATTGATTCTTTGTCTTTGTTTGCACCCAAGCTAGGGTTCCTAGCCTCCCTTTGTTGGTGGTATTTTGGGTCCTGTTAGCCTGTTTTCTTCAGTTTGTTACTTTTATACAGTTTATAAGCACCAAGTTTGCTCAAGCATAGTGCATTGTAGATGCATAGTAGAGTTTTGATTATTTTTAAAAGTGGAAAGAAAACATAGTTAAAGCTTTTGCATTGTGATTTTTGCATAAGTAGTGTTTAGTTCAATTTAAAAATATTATATCAAAAACTACAAAAACATAGGCTTAGTTTCTTTCATCGTTGCTTTCAATTCATTAATACATATTTGCAAAAAATTAAAAAGAAGTTTGTTTTTATAATGGTAATTTTGCTTTGAATACACCTTTAATTTTTTTTATTTCTTGTTTGAGTCAAAACATCATAAAGTATACCACTCCATTTCCTCTTGAGTAAAGAACAACCCTTTAAAATAAATGCATAAATTAAAATTTACTAGTAAGTTTTGTTTTCTAGGGGCCTTTCACCTACTAGCTTAGGCTAGACTTGTGGGATAGGAAGTGTAAACTTCCCACAAGTTATAAAATCAGACGTAGTGGACCTTTCTTTAGGGAAATCCTTGACTCTATCACTGTATCTGGGAAGCTCCTCTCAAACGGGAGTTAAGCACTAGGCCGCGTGGAGGCTTGGAAAGAGGAGATAAACCTCCGAATCCTTGTCAAAACGTAACCCAGGACTTTTACGCATCTAGGGATTCTGTCCTAGACAGAGTTTCGGGCTCAGCTACCCTGCCCATGCGTACGAGTTCGGCTGACGACTGTCCCCCTAGACTGTTGGTATTGCCAAGGTAGCCTTTAGTCTCTTGTCTTTTTAGGGTTCATACCTAGGTAAACTGGAAGTCTATTTCTGGTTCACCTTGAACGGGCTTGGAAGGTAACCCTTGCTGAAAGTGTAGGAGGGCAGTGGGTGATTCCTCCGCTTGTGCCTAAGAACCACTTCAAGGACGCCAAGTAATCATTCATCAGCTTTCTTCGGGAAAGTATATCTTTTACCCTGGTTTGATTGCTTGAGACTCTAGGAACTTTTTAGTGTATGCTCTATGGTTTTGCCTTTGTTTAGTTGGCCTTAGGGTGTGATTTGTTAAATTTTTAATTCTGGAGGACCAACCTGTTAGAAGGTCAAGAAGGTTGAGAAACCTTCCTCCTATCACTACATTGGAGCCTCCACCTTTACCTCAAAGGAGAAGATTAGAAACAGACGGTTCATTCAAACCTGTAGGAATAAGTGAGACTCTAGGTGAACCGGAACTCATTGCTAACCGTTTCAATCTTGACACAGTTGAGATAGAAGAATTGCAGACTGACAAGTTTGCAAGAAATTTTAACTCCCCCTTGACTGATTTAAACGATCCTGTGATCGTCCAGGTTAGACCTTTTGATTCAACAGTGCTAGGTGTACCTGTGGGTAGAGTCATGTCTTCTGCGGAAGAAAGTTCTTTTGTGTTTACCTCAACCCTTCCGGTTGAAGGGGTACTACCTCCCCCGGTAAGTGCCCCTAGATCTAGTTTTCCTTCTACACCTTTAACTCCAGCGAGCCGGGTGGTTCAACCACCGGTTCACTCAAACTTAGGAGGTACTTTTGGTAGCACGGTTACTGGGATCCCCAGTATACCTACCATTCCTTCTTCCTTCCACTACACTACCCAGAGTGGTCCGGTAGGATCCTCGGCTTATGTCCAAGGATTTCCTTGGAATGGGGGGCACATTCCCCCATCCAGTCCATACGTAGGTCCATCTCCTTCATATGTAGGAGTGCAGTTTGGGAGAAACACCTCTTACGGGCAGAGCTTCCAAACCCCTATTTCGGTCCCATACACGAGCTCTTCCTTTTCGTTGTTTAGCAGAGGGATACTTGCTCCAGTCTTTCAGACCCCTGCTTCTATGGGGACGGCCCGAACCACTTACACTACACCTCCCACACAAATCTTGTGGCTTACGGATGGAATCCGTTTCAAAGCAACCTTCCCACTTCACAACCGGTGGCTGGGGGCAACCCCACTTTTACCCATGGGCATTCGGGGGAAGGTCCCTCAAATCCCCAAGTTGGCACATTTACTACCCCGGTTAGGCCCAAACTTCCTTTCCTGGCAACTTTAAACTTTCCAGACTTGTCAAAATTGATGAATGACCCGGTGAGGCATGACCCCTTGTGGCCACCTGTTCCCACCAAATTTCCATCAGACATCCCTAAGTTCGAAGGTAAAGCTGGTGAAGATCCTGGGGCACATGCCACCACTTTTCACTTATGGTGTTCTTCCAATTCGTTGAATGAGGACTCAATTAGATTTAGGCTATTCCAGAGGACCTTGACAGGTACGACGACAAACTGGTATATCAAATTGCCTTCTGCTGCCTTTAGTAGTTTATGGGATTTGGCTAGTGCTTTCCTTATCCACTTTCAGCTTCTGGTTCGATACGATTTAGGAACCAACTTGTTGTCTACTTTTAGACAAAACAAGGCTACCCACATATCTGATCATATCCAAGAGTGGAGGAGGCGAAAGAGCCTTATCAAATCCACCATTCCTCTTGAGTTTCTATTAGAATGGTTCCTTAAATCACTATTGCCATACATATCTAAGGATGTTTCCACATCAGGAGTAATAAATGAAGAAGAATCCATACTCAGGGCCCAACAGTTAAACTTGATTTATTCACAGTCTGGGATCTTGTATGAGATCATCCCTGAGGCATCGAGGCCTTCGCACGAGGCGGAGAAGCCTAAGCCTGGACCCCATGTCGATGGTGTGGTTGGGTTTGTCAACTCTCCCGCCGTAGAGTCTTTAACTAAGAAACTTCACCAGTTGTCTATCAAACATTCTACGGTGGAGGTAGCAAAGGCTGCCCCCTCTCCTCAGAATGCAAATGTCTTTGCTCAAACCTCTCAAAAGGGCAATTAGCAGCCCGGCGGGAAGAAAAAGAAAGGTAAGAAGGGAGAGGGAAACCAAAACAACCCAAAGCCCGTGAACAATGCTGATGGGGGAAAAAAAGAAAAGAAGAAGGTCAATTTCCCTTATAAGTTGTGCCAAGAGGACCACCTTACTCACCTTTGTCCCCTTATGGATCAAGCCCAGAAGTTGCTCAAAGCTCAACAACCGGCTATCCTGAAGGACCCGTTTCCCCAAGGACAGAACTCTGCTTCAGCTTCTAATGTAGCAGGGGGCACTCAAACTGCCCCTGACCCTAATTATATCAACATGGTTCAATCTTTGACTTTGTTGTAAACCAGGAACAAAAACTATGAAACTGAGACTTCAAAGAAGGGTAAAGCTGTAGTTGAACCTCCCAACCCTCTCACAATAGAGAAACCTGCCGAAACTATGCCGAAGATACCGAAAGGTGTTTTCAAGAAGACCTTGCATAACCCCAATGCTAGGGATGCTTCAAACTACTCAGTGGTTGAATATTTAGCTCAAACCCCGTGTGCAATGTCAGCTTTAGAGGTGTTACAGAGTTGTCCTGCCCAGCGGGATGCTCTCTTAGCAGCTTTAGGTAGCATGGATTCTTCGAGTCTCATGGCGAAATTCAATTTGTCTGATGTTAAAATTCGCTTGCCTTACCATGTAGCCCTATCAATAGATGTCATCCATGGTGGTAAGACCATTGGAAGGGCAATTGTTGATGAGGGAGCCTCTACATGTGTTATGTCCCTGGCCTGCTGGAAAGCTCTTGGATCCCCAGAGCTGGTCCCATCAAACACTTTACTTACTGCTTTCGATGGAAGATACTTCCGTCCTCATGGTATCCTACCAGCTTTTGAGATTAAGTTAGTAGGCAAAGCAGTGTCTGTTGAAGTTGAAGTGATTGATGCTCCCTTGGACTACAATTTGCTTCTGGGAAGAAATTGGACTTATGCAATGTCTGCTGTTGCATCGGTTGTTCTTCGTGTCGTGGTTTTTCCACATGAGGGCAAGTTGGTTACTGTTGACCAACTTGATTTTACTCGAAAAGGCTGTTTAGAGTCTAAGGAATCCACTGTGCCATTGGTTGATCAGGTCAAACCTGCTGCATAGAGCTTGGGAGCTGGAATGTACGCATCATTGATGGGCACATTTGACCTTCCAGCCCTGGTGAACTACATTGGTTCTACTATTGTGGGGAAGTCCATTGTTACGGTTGCCAATAGGACTGATCCTTGGGTCCTCCCAACTCCCCATGAACCAGAAGTTCCCTTATCAGAAGTGGAGGTAGCTTATCAAGCCATCACTCAAGCTGCTGCTGATCCCATTCCAGATCCTCTATCAGTCTCAGATGATCTGGAAGAAGTCTATTTTCCCGCATGGGTGGAAAACTCTTTACATTCCATAGATTGCTTAGATACCATTTTACCTTCCGATGAAGCTATTCTGGAAGCTATGAGTGGACGTGATAAGATTTGTGAGGATCTTCATCATCGATCCTATTTTCTTCCAGATCTAAGCAAGATAGAAAACCAAGAGTTTAAAGTGAGACCGTCAGATGATATTGAGGTACCTATCAACCCTTTGCCTAGGGAAGGGGTGTTTGCTGAGGGGAATATGGTAAAAATTTCTGCCACTATACCCATCAATATCTCTGTAAACCCAGATGTCGTGGAAAATATCTATATAGGTGCAAACTGCTCTCCGGAGGAGATTGCCATCTACACTGCCCTTTTCAAGGAATTCCGCGATATCTTTGCCTGGTCATATGAGGAGATGCCAGGCATTAATCCATCTATTGTTCAACATGAAATCCAAACCTATCCTGATGCCAAGCTGGTTAGACAGAAATTAAGACCTGTGAACCCGCGTAAAGCGGCGGCTGTGAAGGCAGAAGTTGAAAAGTTGTTGAAAGCTGGTTTTATATATCCCATAGCTTTAACTGAATGGGTATCCAACCCTGTTCCTGTTGATAAAAAGCAAGGGACTATTCACATTTGTACATACTTTAGAGACCTCAATAAATCCTGTCCCAAGGATAACTACCCCACACCATTCATTGACCAGATCATAGATGCATGCGTGGGGAGTGAAGTGTTTTCGTTTATGGATGGTTTCTCTGGCTACAATCAAATCCAAATTAAACCAGAAGACCAACATAAAATTGATTTCATTTGCCCTTGGGTTACATTTGCGTATCGAAAAATTCCCTTTGGATTGAAAAATGCTGGGGCTACTTTTCAACGAGCCATGAACTTTGATTTTCACGACATAAAATCCATTGTCGAACCGTACCTTGATGATCTGCCTGCACATTCTCGCAAGAGGGTCCAACATCCAGATCATTTGAGGTTGATCTTTGAAAGATGCAGATACTATAAAATTCGTTTGAATACCCACAAGTGTGTTTTCTGTGTCGAGTCAGGAAGATTACTCGGATTCATCGTATCTAGTAGAGGCATCCAGGTGGATCCATTAAAAGTTGAGGCCATTGTGAATCTGCCTCCTCCTCGTTCTCTCAGGAAACTTCAAAGCCTGCAAGGAAAGTCCAACTTTCTTCGATGTTTTATCGTTAATTATGCCAAGATCACTAAAGGTTTCATGAGCTTGCTCAAACAAGACACTCCTTTTGTATGGGATGAAACTGCACAACTTGCGTTCGAGGCATTGAAAAAACCTTTGCTGTCGGCTCCTTTATTACGTCCACCGGATTATTCTAGGGATTTTATATTATATCTGGCCGCGTCGGAGTCGACCATTGGGGTAGTACTAGTCCAGGAGGATGATAAGATCATTGAGCATGTCATTTATTATCTTAGCCGTGCTTTGGCCGGACCTGAGCTTAGATACTCCCACGTCGAGAAGTTAGCCTTAACAGCTATTTATGCTGTGCAGAGGTTGCGCCACTACATTTTACTGAGGACCACCACAGTAGTGGCGGATGTGAATCCGTTCCAATATGTTTTATCCCGACGGATTGTTGGGGGAAAATTTAACAAGTGGATAGTCATTCTTCAGGAGTTTGACTTGTATTTTCAATCCGCTAAGTCTAAAAAGTCCTTAGTTTTTGCTGAGCTAATAGCAGAATTTCCCACCGAAGAAAATGTAGCGGTGGAGGATGACTCATTCCCAGATGAGCACATCTTCCTCATATCCACCTCTGATCCTTGGTACGGGGATATTCTAATATATCTCCAAACTTTGAAGTATCCTGCCGCTTACTCTAGGGAGGAACGACGTAAGTTACACCTTCATGCCAAGAACTACCTCATTATAGGAGATACATTATATCGACGAGGGGTAGATTTTGTATTGCATTGCTGCCTTACTCATGAGGAAGTGGAGATTGTGCTAAATGATTCCCATAGCGGAGCATGTGGGGGTCATTTATCTGGGTTAGCAACGGCCCAGTAGATTTTGCATGCTGGTTATTTCTGGCCCACGATCTTCAAAGATTGTGTGGAAGCTGTGAGGCGCTGTCATCCATGTCATCTCTACGCCAGAAAAATGCGGTCGCATCTTGCTCTGTTATTTCCTATTGTCTCAGTAGGCCCCTTCATGAAATGGGGGATCGATTACATGACATGCAACCCAGTCTTGGCTGGGGGGCATAAATACATCATTGTCGCTATTAACTATTTTACGAAATGGGCCGAGGCGATGCCTACTTTCAAAGATAACGGGGAAACTGCAGCTTTCTTTGTTTTCAATCAAATTATTGCAAGGTTTGGTATTCCCAAAGTGATTATCACTGACCATGATAGTCATTTTCAAAATAACATGATGACGGAACTGACTACAATGCTCGGATTTAGACAAGAACACTCTTCTCCATACTATCCACAAGCAAATGGTCAGGTTGAGGCTATTAACAAGACTTTAAAAACTATCCTTAAATGGACAATTGATGCAGCTCATTCTAATTGGCACATCATGTTATATCCTACTCTTTGGGCCTACAGAACTAACGTTAAGACTGCCACGGGTTATTCACCTTTCCAACTTGTTCACGGGGTGGAAGCAATTACTCTGATTGAATGCGAAATCCCTTCCTTGCAGATAGCCATTCATGTGTTACCTGATACGACTGAGCTTGAAGAACGTCTAGTACATCTAGAACACCTTGACGAGCAATGTAGAGATGCGTTGACTGCGAATCAGGCTCATAAAAATAGGGTTAAATCTCAATATGATAAAACGGTCAAACCTAGGGTTTTCTCTGAAGGGGAACTTGTCTTGCTTTGGGACCAAGATAAAGAACCTCTGGGGGCAGGAAAATTCAAGCCTATGTGGTTAGGACCCTATGTCATGTTGAAAGTATTAAGTAAAGGCGCATATGAATTAGTTGATTATGATGGGAATAAGCTGCCTGAGCCTAGAAATGGGCTCTACCTGAAGAAGTACTATGCTTAGGCCTAGCACTTTTTCTTGTATTTTTATTGTATGTATTTTATGTACAATAGGTTGTCAGTTTTGTTTTTTATATTATCTGTTGGTTGTTGCAGATGTCTTCTGAAATGTATGTAGGTTTCGTTGATGGCGCCAGTCATCACACTTGTAACCTAGCTTCGCCAGCATGGGTTATCTATTCTCCCACAGGATAGCTTGTTGCCGCTGGTGGCGCTTGTCTAGGTCCTGCTTCTAATAATGTTGCTGAGTATAGGGCTGTAATTGAGCTCCTATGGGATGCTTTGTCACATGGCATCACCCAGCTCGAGGTCCGTTTGGATTCTCAGTTGGTAGTTTCCCAACTCAATCGAGCTTATCAGGTACGAAATCCTACCTTGTTACGTCAGTTCATGCAAATTCGTTTATTGGAAAGACA
>LPNX010566751.1:311668-334187 GCA_001517045.1 Pseudotsuga menziesii
TAGATCATTTATTACAATTCCCCATGGGGTATGAACATGTGACATGATACAATAAAGCTTCCCGGAAGCAAGACTGAAGGCTCTCTGAAGTCCGAACAAGTTATCCCTGTCCGGTTCACCAGGCTCACTTGATAGAAAACCACTAAGTACAACTTAGGTGGTAACAGTGGCCATATGTAACCCTGATGATCTTGAAAGTCTCACAATAGTACTAGCTAGTACCTGGAGTGTGAAATCCTGGATGTCTGCAATAATAACACTGCTGCCCTTCTTTTGCGTACCTGGCGTACATAACATGTCAACATAGTTTTGGACACTCAAGGGGTCCCCGCCCCTGCCAGTGCCCTCCAAATTCACTGGTGCCCCCCGTTGTGACAACCCGGTTATGAAATATATATCTTCCACGGTAAGCTCTAAGGTCTCACGTTGAAGATTGAACATCCCCATGTCATGATCTCAGTAATTGACCATGAATTCCAGTAAGCGGACATTTTCCCGCATGGGCGATGTACAAAAGAACTTCAGCAGCCCACAAGTCCTCAATGCTTGTATTGTGGGCGCACTTTGGAGCGCCGCATGATCCATTATTTCATGCTCTCTTTCCCTCCACTCCAACACCATATTTTTCCTGGCAAATACACATAATTTGGTTCAGTATTTCATCATAAAAAATTAAAATTTTTGCATAAATTTTGAATTTTTCCCTATAGAGCAGCATTCGTGACTGTCTACTTAGAGAAGTCGCGATTCATTCGCGACTCTCCTCTTCAACAACCCGCGAGTGAAACGCGTATTCGCGACTCTTACGCTTAGAAACCTGCGAATGCGCATTGCCATAATTTGGGATGATGTAAAATACTGAATTGACCATTAAATTTAATATTTGTTTGGATCAAATTGACGAGTTCAGGGTGTAGAATTACCTGAAGCTGACGGATTCCAATTCTGACGGTCCAATTGTCCACGGTGATCGATCAACGGTAGAGGGTAAACTTTCCTTTTTGGTTCAAAAAGTTCAAATGGTGAGAAATGTTTTAATTTTCAAACTATTTATAGAAATAATATTTCGTAAAGTGGGTCTTTTGATATAGTTTGAAATGTCAATTAACTAATATCACCCTCTTTGTGCCTTGGAACAGGTTTACCAACTTTTACAAAGTGTTGATGCTTCTATAGGGTGGTTTTGCTATCTCCAACACATGTTGGCATCTTATCACTCCACATTAACCTTAGTATTCAACGTTTTGCCACAGACTATGGTATTCTAAGCCATTAGTCCCTTGTCTCTACCATTGTTCTTCCATGGCTAGGGTCCTTATTTCATGAGTATCATCTTTTTATGCCTTT
Organism: Pseudotsuga menziesii; assembly: GCA_001517045.1. Taxonomy (NCBI): domain Eukaryota; kingdom Viridiplantae; phylum Streptophyta; class Pinopsida; order Pinales; family Pinaceae; genus Pseudotsuga; species Pseudotsuga menziesii. Next base: position 313,016 of record LPNX010566751.1, read on the forward strand.
TCCATCCTTTTGTACTCATGCCATCACTGTTTCAGGCCCAGGGGTTTCCTCATAGCTATTTTTCACACCAAATAGAGCTTCTTCTGAATCTCTTTTTACAAGCTATCCCTTTATAGGACTCCCCGACCTTATGGATTTTCTTTAGGCCCAGGTCTGACTCCTTCAAAATAGACTTGAGTGCCGAGTTATCTCGTCCGTTCAAGCTCGTTAAGAATATGTGAATGGGCATCCGCATTGGTGGTAGGTTATCTCTTTCTCGGACCATGCAGAATAATACGAGAAATGATCACTCTCTTTTCTTTTGAATTGAGAAGAGTATTCTCAGGTATAGTTTTATCACTTTTCTGGACCCGAGGGACTAAATTTACGGAAAAGGAACACCCGTTTTGAGCTTAGTTTTCTCTTTTTCATGCTCTGGACCCAAACATGAAAAAGATTTTGAGTGTACTTTGTGTCTTTGTCATGCTCGTTAAACACTAAAGAACAAAGCAACGAGTTTATTGTTGTAAGCCCCATTTCTCGTAACCAAATGGATCTTTCTGAGTGATCTTGCTTTCCTTCACACTCGTAAAACTCAAGCTATCTTATGCTGTTCTGGAATTTACGTTGGGTAGGTGGTAATTTAACCTTTTTCGGACCTCCCTGACTAAGTACGAAAAAGGTGCACCTTTTCTTCTTCAGAAGTTAAGAGAGTTCTTCTGTGGTTTGTTTTATACTTTTTCAGCCTCAGGAGACTAAATTGGACGAAAAAGGACCCCCTTGGAGTCTTCTTTGAAGTTTTCAGACTCTCTAAATGTGAAAACACCGTATGAGCATGTACTAGTTTGGGCTCATTAAATCCACGAGTCAGTGAATCAAGCATTATTTTCCCATCTCTTCAAGCTTGTTAAAAAATGAAGAGGGAACCGAGTTTACTTTCCTAGACTCGTTAAAATTTAACAGGGAAGGTAAGGAAGAAGTTTTCTCTTGTTTTTAGTAATGGCAGCATGTCGTCCTTGAACATAGCACTCTTTGTTTTCCGATATCCATGTTTTAGTATACACTTGTGTTCAGCTATTACTTTGAGTTTCTTACTCCTCCTCTTGTCCATTATACCTGGGGAATCTGATCATGTCTCCTACATGACAGATAAGTCTAGTTGTTCTATCTATCCATTGTACGCTGCCTTGGGTCATCTCTATGTTGTGCTCACTGTTCAAGGACTCTACCCAATGTTTGATCTATAACCTGATCCCATCATTGTTATATCTGTTATTTATTTGTGTCTCCCTTATTTTGCCCAGTTCCTAGTCACTCTTGTGATCCGTTGGAGGATCTGTTGCCTTCCTTATCACAGCATGGTTCAGTTTCAGTACTTCCTGATGATGAAGACCTAGAGTTTTGATGATCGTACCTCTAGATTCACTTTCATCATTGGTGAACTCCTTTGCTTCAGTTGTCAATTATCACCTATTGGTTGACAAACTGTTGAATCCTCTCCATGTTCGACTTTAGCTTACCCTTATTCACATGGCTTGGATTGTACTGGTTCTTTGGGATCCTTTATGAAGACCTTAGTTTCTCACATATGGACTAAGTTGCGCAAGATTATGTTCGATCTCTTTACATAGCTTCCAGATCTTTGAAGACTCATCATTATTGTATATTGTGGCTTCGATCCACCTTTGTAATATACGTGGTTCTATAGCCGTATCATATGATGTAATCAAATATTATAAAGGAGCTAATGTTCCAGTAAATTGAACATAGTATCCTCAGATGTAACTTTGTATATGACATTACTATGTTTTGTTTCAGGTACTCTCTCTGCTCCATTGGATTTCTGAGTTCTCCAAAGACGAATATTATAATGTATTTCGGCCATTGTTCCCCTCTGACCTCACACATTAGGGGGAATCTGTTATACACCTGAATGGCACCTCTCCGTCCGAGTGCCGACATCCCTCATGTTGGCACACAAAAGGACATTTATGGATAGAGGTTTGCCCAAAACACTATAGCTTGGCTTGTCATGAAATACATGCTTCCTCCATCCAGCTAGTCACTTTTCCATTTTTGCCTATGTTGAGATGGATTCGCGACTATCCTTCTATACAACTCGCGTATCACTCGCGAGTCTCCTTTATAGAAAGTCGCGAATCCATGTATTCGCGGGTTGCGCTTATACATAGTCATGAATCATTCGTGGGTTGCTCTACTACAGACCCGCGAATGTGTCTTTTCACATTTAAATACAAAACATGCGCTAATGGGAGATTAGTTAACTCATTTAACTTAAATCCTTTAACTGCTACAACTTCTCCAACCTTCGAGAACTGCCTTATTTCACCCATATAAATACAGGCCTTGGGGAGGGTTTTGATTACTTACACTTCGAGAGCAAAGTTATGCTGGTGGAGTTTATACAGAAGTCTTTGGAGTAGTGGAACTCAGAATCCTTTGGTTGTAGAGGAGTCCTTGTCTCAGGCGTTGGGTTGTATCTGAACTCTTTCCATTATTGATAATAAAGAGATTACTTCTTCCATATGTGTTTCATGTGTATTGGTTTGATAAATGTTTATTCTTATGCATTCTATATGTGATTTATCTAACCTGCTTATATGTAAATGAATCATCTTGTATCTGGAAAAGTGTTTCTTGAAAGGTGAAAGAGGAGCAATCTTGAAGACTTTGGAAGTGGAACAGAGAGGAAGAAGATTAGCAAGGATCGACCTTAGTTTAACAAGTAATTCCTTCTAACCCTACTATTTCCTATTCTGCACTTTAGAACTCAACTGTCTGCAAGTAATTGAGTATGTTGGTAACCCCAGACCTTAGGTTATTAGGTGTATAATCCTGTACAACAAATCTCTCACCATCCAAAGAAGATACCTCAAGCAATGAGGAATATGAAGATATCAACTCTTGAAGAATCTCTTATCCACCTTAGCATTTGGATAAGAAACGATGCTATTATGAATGAAGAAGACGATGAAGATGAAGGCTCAAGAAGGAGTCTACCCATGAAACAAATAAAGATAAGTATTCAATTGTCATTTCGTGATATTGTTTTGTTATGCATTTGTTTATATTCAGTTGATGTATTATGCATGATAGAATGTTTGCATTAATGACAGTATACTACTAATATGCATGTGATGGGTAAGTAGCTCATGGTGCTATACAACTCTCCATTGCTACTTATCTAGAATGAAACCTCTTTGCTGACATATTGGGTTAGTGCACAATCTCAATGTTGTCCTGGTGGAGATGGAAGGCATCTAGAAAAGTTTCCATGAGATATGGATGGATGTTGTATTGGCTAAAGTAGTTGCATGATCATATATCTATGCATAAGAATTTTCCATTATGAATATTCCTTATGAAATGTTTCTAACGATACAAATGTATGCGACTTGTAGGAAAAATCACATACATAATCGCCTACAAGCAAAGAAGGATGAGACTTGTTCTGAAGAACAAGTAACAACAGTTCAAGATGAAAAATAATATGACGAATGCAGCGACATCATTAATGCAGAACCTTCCAAGAAGAAAGGGAAGACCAGTTCAAGAAGAATGATGTCTAGGATGCAGTATCGATACGTGAAGGGAAATTCATAGTTCCATCATGCAGTAGATGGAAACATCTTGGATTACAAGGCATAGACTATGAAGAGACATTTGCAGCCATTGGAAGTGAGTCACATGACATGCATAATCATGTGTGCAAATGAAAGAAGGCCTTGTACAAGTTTGGAAGACACCCATGGGATAACACATACATGATGAGCTTGATGAATATCTTGCCTTTGCTACAAGGTTGATAAAGGATGACAAGCTCACAGATGGGTGCGAGAAGAATGCTTTCAAAGATAGAGGATCTTGGTATCTAGTGATCCTAGATGGATACATAGAATATTAGTAGCATAGGAAGCTACTTGTCACTCCGGTACAGAATGTTTTAGTGCATAGAGAACAAAAGACAGAGGGAGTATGATGCCCCGCTTCAGAGGGAGTGACTATAGAATATCCTGAGGTTCGACATGGTACGATAGGATGGATAGATTACTGATGACTCTAGGCTTTATTGAGAGTAAAATGGATTCCAACCTTTGCTTCAAGGTTGAAGGCAGAAGACCAGTGATGCTCCTGTTATGTGTCGATGCACTATTTTCTAGATATGGAGGTGTGGACAAGGGAATTATGTAGTAGAGATCCTGAAGAGGTTCAGGATTATGGACTGCAAGGCCAAGACCACACCTATGGCATCGAACCTGAAGCTATTGAGTGATGCTTCATCAAAGTCGATTGATGCTACGATGTATCGTTAGATGATTGGGTCCTTGATATACCTGATGAACATGAGACTAGACATTTTCTTTGCTGTGAACACCTTGAGCCAATTCTTGATAGATCCAAGAAATGTTCACTTGGTTGCTACAAAGCATATTCTGAGGTACTTGAGGGGTATAGTTGATTATGGGATCAAGTATGAGGTGAGTCAGAAGATTAATTTGGAGGGTTATGTTGATTCAGATTGGGCAGGTAGTGCCATCAATAGGAAGAGCACTTCAGGGTGTTGCTTCAGCATGGGATCAGGTGTGATCTCTTGGTTTAGCAGGAAGCAATCCTGTGTGGCACTAAGTACAGCTGAAGCAGAGTATGTCACAACTTGTTCAACTAGTTGTGAGGTAGATTGGCTGAGGAAGCTACTATCTGATTTATTTGATCTTCAATTGGATGCTACTTGTATACATTGTGACAACCAGAGTTGCGTGAAGTTATGAGAGAATCTAGTGTTCCATGACAAGTTGAAGCATATTGAGATCAAGTATCACTATATCAGGGATATGTGTAGAGGGGAGTAGTGAAGCTCCAATATGTTGTGACGGACAATCAGATAGCTGATGTGTTGACAAAGCCATTGGCTAGAGTGAAGTTTGAGTACTTCAGGGAGAAGCTTGGTGTTCTCCAGATCAAGGTTCCCTCCAAAAGGAAGTGATGAGTCCATGAGCCATTCTGACATGGTGAGAGGATTGGTTCCTTCCATGGTCAGATGTAAGGGCTGAGCCATTTTGTCATGGTGAGAGGATTGGTTCCATCCATGTTAGATATGAGTGTTGAGCCATTCTGATATGACTATAGGATTGGTTCCTACATGATCAGATATAAGGGCTATTGCCATTCTTGGAATGGAGGTGCCTGGTCAGTTACCAGGAAAACTCAGTCTGAGACTGAGGGCCATTCTGATATGATTATGAGATGTGTTCTCATATGCTCAGATATGAGTGCATGGCTATTCTGATGTGATAGAGGGATGTGTTCCCACTTGATCAGATGTAAGGGGTGAGCCATTTTTTCATGGCTAAAGGATTAAGTTCCTTCCATGTCAGATGTGAGTGCTGGCCATTCCAATGAGTAGGTCGGATGTAAGGGCTACTACCATTCTCTGGGAGAATGAAGGCACCTGGTTAGTTACAAGGTAGCTCAGTCTAGGACTGGGGGCCATTATGATTTGACTGTAGGATTGGTTCCTACAAGATCAGATGTGAGTGCATGCCTTTCTGATGAGTAGGTCAGATGTAAGTGCAGATCCCTTCCATCATGGTTGTAGGATGCGTTCCCACATGGGTGGAAGAGTAGAGCCTTTTTAGCATGGTTGCAGGATGTGTTCCCGCATGGCTAAATGTGAGTGCTAGGCCTTTCTGATGTGATTATAGGATTGGTTCCTACATGATCAGATGTGAGTGCTGGGCATGCATTTCTGATGAGTAGGTCAGATGTAAGTGCTGGGCGGGCCATTCTGAAAAGCAAGTCAATTATAAGTGCTGAAGAAGACCTAGATGGAGGCTAGGCCTACAACCAACATGAAAAAGGGCTGGCTCTATAGAAATTCCTGTGATGAGAAGAATCGTGAGATAGCACCCGTGATGATCCAGTGATGATGATCCAGCAGTGATGATCCAGATCGAGTGATGATACAAATCCAGTGATGATGTCCAGTGATGATCTAGATCCAGTGATGATGTTCAGTGGTGATCCAGATTGAGTGATGATCTAGATCCAGTGATGATCAAGATCCAATGATGATGAGCTATGATGATCCAGATCAAGTGATGATCCATATCCAGTGATGATGATCCGGATCGAGTGATGATACAGATCCGAAGATGAATATTACTTGAAGACGAAGATGAATTGAAGATACAGATGACGAGATGATCTAGAGAAGAAGACCAGTGATGAAAATTGTGTCGAAAGAATACCTTTCTAGTTAAGAGGGAGTGTTGATGTAATTGTAACTTCAGAGTGTATTCAATTGTATTTCCTATCTATTGTAACCCAATGTTTATTTCGGGATGTACTTGAGTCATGCCATGCCCCGATGTTCCGATAGGGAAGTTTCTATAATGTGAAATTCATGTCAAGTAATTGTGGGTAACCCTCCTATTGGTTAAGGGTTAAAGTCCCCACAGTTGTGGGGCCCTAGGGTTATTAGACTATCCTAGTGAATTCAACCCTAGGTGAGTCATTGTAAGTCGGGGCAATAGTCCCCACCGTTGTGTTACCCTCCTATTGGTTGGAGGAGGCAAAGTCCCCACAAGTTGTGGGGCACTAGGGTTATTAGACACTCCTAGAGATGTCGGCTCTAGTAAGTAATTGTTAAGTGAGGCCGACATGTTGGAGTGGGTTTTAAGTGAACAAAAGAATATAAATATAGAGTGAGCCTCTCTATTTATCGCACACACACTCACTCATTGGGGCACATGAGTGAGAGGAGAAGTTACTGGGATAAGAGAGAGACTGTTGCTATCAGGAGATCATCTTTATGTTTTCGGGTTTTACTTTTGGTGCTGATTCTATCTTTGAGGAAGTTACGGGGTTTTCTCCTTTATGGTTTCCCCGAGGAAAATTCTTTGTGTCTCTTGTCTCTTGTGTTGTGCTTGTGTTTTATTGTTGTGCATGCTATTCTCTTAGTTAAATATCCTAAGATCATAATGGTAGCTTGAATGATAAAAATATAACAAAAATGATATTCTATAAGAATATAGAAAAACAAGAGGGATCGCCATCATATCTATTAACTACATCCATTTGAAAAAAAGACAGACAAACAAGTAGGATCACCACCAAAGCTACTTAGTACTTCCATTTGAAGAAAAGTTTGATAAAAAAACAATTGAAAAGTCATAACAAAGGAAAATATTTACTTAGTTTCAAGTACATGATGTTTATATTTAAACATTGTGTTTCATTTGACATTAATCTTAATTTTATGCTTAATGTTACTTGCCATAATTGTAAAAAAAAAAGTTTACAGAAACACACTTCAAGTCTTTCTTCATATATGTGTTAACATGATTTGTATTTGTAAAAAAATATAAAACTGAATTCACATTCAATTAAATTTTGATTCTATAAATTTACTTTTCAACCTAACCTTGTCACACTTAATATAGATCTTATTGAGACATAAAACTTAACTTCAGCTTTACCAAGGCATAAAACAAATTGATTCAACTTTTTCCGATTTTTGTTTCACATAATAAAATATAAACTTTCTAAAATACAAACATTGTTAACAAAACAAATCCACCAGGTCTTCTTTATAACCTTTCACAAAACAAAACAAAAACAAACTATTCAGGTAAGAATAAATATGCTCCCCATTAAAACATTCGCTTCCATAAAGCTCCACTTCCCAGTCCTAATGGTAAACAATTTCTTATGATGTAATCATTTTTCCCACTGGTATCAAGGATTATTGTCCTATTTAACCATTTTCTCGATACCTCAAACAAGCAAACATTAATTCATAGTGGACCTTTTCAATCTTAATTCATAGTTAAGTCTATCATTATAGTGCTCTAGGAAATCTTTGATATATTTTATATGATTTCAGAGAATCCACAGTAACCAAGTGACTAGGTCAACGTTTTGAATCCATATCATGATTCATTTTAATATAAATTTAGGCACTCTTTAGTATAATTAAAATTATTTTAATATAACTTAATCCTTAATCTAAATAAAATTTTAAAAATTAAAAAAAATTACTTTTTTTTTAATTATTATTTTTTAAACAATTCCTCATCTAATTAGAAACCCTAATTTATTCACCAAATGAACCCTATATTTTCCATATTAGCCGACCATATATTTTTATCCCCATGTCTCTAATATTTATATCTTAGTTCTCATGCTCTTCACATTTGGCATTGCATCATGATGATGAATCCTGATATGGATTCGAAACGTCAACCTAGTCACTTGGTTACTGTGGATTCTTCAAAATCATCTAAAGCCAACCACCATAGAGATATAGAAACAGAAATTACATCCCTACATGGAAGGAATATCTGGCAGCAATTCCATCATCTGGAGAAATTGAGGATAAAGATTAAACATAGAGCAAAATACCTTAATTTTTTGAAAGACTGTAGAGATAGAAATATCACTCCCACGTCTGACATCGTCAAGCACAAGTTACACAGTAGTTAGAACCATTAGGCATTTTACAGACTCAGTGAAACCCTAGTCAGAATGGATATTAGGAGAACATGTGCAGTGTTGGACCGCCTGTCCCAAGAGGCACTCATGCTCCATATTGAACTTGCAACTGTGATCAGATATGATTTGTGAAAGGTGGCATATGCCAGTGCAACACTCAATGCAAGAAACTAGGAATGTAAAGCAAAAGAAAAACAAGAAAAAATATGTTCAAACTGGAATCACGTCAGAATAATACCAATGATGTACCTACACAGGGATCAAACGAATGCAAAAAGGTAGTAAACATTTCTAGCCATACACTCAACACTACTAAATTAATGATCCTTAAGAAAGGTCTCAAATTCACCGTAGCTCCCAAGACCATCCCAACTGAATCCATCATCTGCAGTATAGAGGATAGTATCTAGAACCTGAATGAAGTCCACAAAGAAAAAATTAGGCAGTATTGCGCGTTGGTGTTAAGAAAATCCAAACCCCCCAAAAGTAATATCAAAATGGATGAATAACTAGCCTTAAAAAACATTAGATCAAATGAAGACATAGTTATCCTGAAAGCAGAAAAAGGAGGATCCATGGTAGTCTTGGATAGGGAAGATTACAACAATAAAATGATTGATCATCTTACTATAAGTGGTAGCTATATGAAACTAAGAAAAAACCCAATTTGTGAGGTAGTTAGAGAGGTTAAGAAAGCTATAATGAACTCAAACCTTAACAAAGGATGAAAAAAGTGTTTAATCCCAACCCTAGAGATCACACCTAGGATTTATAGACTTCCCAAAATCCATAAGGAAGGGGTTCTGCTTTGGCCTATTGTCAACACTATAGGATCCCCCACCTATGAAATTGCCAAATATGTAGCTAAAATCTTAGGTCCCCTATTTGGAAATACAGATACCTTCATGAAAGACTTAAGTGAATTTGTGAAATTAATCAAATATGAGAAAATAGAACCTAAAGACATGATATTAAGCTTTGATGTGGTTTCACTCTTCACTACGATACCTTGGATGAATCAATCCAGGTCATTAAGGAGGATACTGACCCCCGTACATCTATGTTAGTAGAAATATGCCTTAGATCAATATTTTCTAGTTTCTAAGGTGAATTTTATGAACATACCATAGGGGTAGCCATGGGATCCCCCCTTTCACCCATAGTGGAAAACCTTTTCAAGGAAAAGTTTGAGAAAGAAGCTCTAGACTCCTATCCTTTAAATCCAACAAACTAGAAGAGATACATGGATGGCACCAATGTGATCTGGCCACATGGTGAGGCTAAACTCAGCAAGTTCTTTATACATCTTAGCAGTATCTCCCCCAACATCAAGTTCACAATGGAAGTAGAGGAGAACGATAACATCCCCTTTCCTGATGTCCTTCTAACTAGAAAGGAAGATGGCACATTAGGACATGAAGTTTTTAGAAAAAAATGACTCATACAGAGAGGTACCTCCATGCAGACTCCCATCAACACCCATCTCCAAAAATAGGGGTTCTTAACAACTTAGCAGTTAGAGCCTCTAGGATCTCAGATACAGAACATCTTGAGAAAGAAAAATACCACCTCAAAGAAGTTTTCATAAACATAGGTTACAAGCCCAAGGAGATCAAGAAAACCCTAGACAAAGGCCACAATAAGAACCATGCTAATTTGAAAGACTCCAAAAACTAGACCACCAACCGAAGAGCTCACTTACCTTACATTCAGATAAGATATCTAGAATCCTTAATAAGAATAATATTGCAACCTCTTTCAAACCCCTAGAAACCATCACGAATAAAATGAGATCCGTAAAAGTTCCTATTGATCACACACAATTTAGAGGTGTTTATAAAGTCCCCTTTTCATGCAATATCAGTTACATAGGGGAGATGGGATGGTCCTTTCACACTCAATTAAAAGAACATGGGATTGACATCAGGAATGAACGTATCCATACCTCATCTCTTCCAGTACATGTTTCCAAAACTAAACACCAAGTTTTCCTAGAAGACACCAAAATCATCACAAAAGAAGACCACTACTTCAAAAGGAAATCCAGGGAATCCTTGGAAATAATAAAACTTCCAAACAACTTGAATAGGGATGGAGACCTCGAAGTCAGCATGAGCTGGATTCTCTATACTCAACCATAAAGAACAAAAGAAAACCCCACCTTCTTTCTAATTTTCCTAGCATTTAGTTATTTTAATATGAGTCATGACCTAGTTTTAAACAAAACTTAGGTGTTAATTGGAGCCAATTAAGCTCCCTTGGATTTTAATACACCTTATCTAGAATAATACATCCTCTTCATTAATATTTTTTTAAATTCCTTGCCTTTCAGTAATCCTTTTACATCAAGACCTAATCTATAAAAGACTTCAATTTTAATTATCTCCTAAAATATTAATACTTCAAATCTTTTAGTATTTCCTTAGTAACTTTCCTTTGGACTAAAACGATTATAACTTTCCAACTACTACAACACTTTGATATTATTTTAAACAATTTTTATTTAATTTCCTATAATTAACAACTCTTAAAATCAATACCTTAGTAATTAGTCATTAAATATTTATTTAGGTTTCACTTACTAATAAACTAACATTGGTTAATTTAGAGCTCCAAACTAGTAATTAACTAAATTAAACTATCTCATCATCAAACTAGCCTTTTATTAATAAAAAAATTGAGATAAATTTAATTTCTAATAAAAAAAAACTTAAAATTTTTAATTTATAAAAATATTTTAATATAACTTAATCCTTAATCTAAATAAAATTAAATGAGCAACCCTAATTAGCAACCCTAATTTCTTCACTGAATGAACCCTAGATTTTCCACATTAGCCGATAGCTGATATGTATGTGATGATGAATCCTGATATGGATTCGAAAAGTCAACCTAGTCACTGGTTAATGTCCATATTCTCCCAAATCATCTGAAACCAACCACCACAACCACAAAAATCTAGCAATAGATATTTTATATGGTTATAATAATAATTAATTATTATAACATTTTAGTTTCCTATTTTAAGATATTGAAATATTTAACATGATGATAATGATTATGTTTATTAAGACTGATTTTCTTTAACAAGGACAATAATTGGTTTACCTTAAAATCTTGTTCATGTGCTTAAAAAGCTTGCCAAAAAGCTTCAAAGCTTAACTTATTATAGTTTTGGCTGCAAGTTAGAAATTTATAAATGTTTGTATTGTAACAAATACTATGAAACCTAGATCTAATATGGGTATGAGAAACACAATATAAGAAAAAGTTATTTTTTAATATTAATCCATATTTTTAATATTCTTATAAATAATTTATAAAAATAAATTAATTGCCTTTAGGCTAAATAGGAAGCCATAGAAGTTTATTTAAACACTTACCCACTTGCACACTCCACTTTGGAATAGCATTTAAAAGACTTTAACTCATCAAGTGAATATTAACAAATTAATTTTATTTAGGGGGTTTAGTCTCCTATATCTACTAAATAAAATTACAACTTAGTAAATTTATTTGTACATTGCTTTTACAAAAATGTTACATACTTATGATTATTATTTAAATTTATATTAGAGAAATATATATAATTAAAATTCTGAAAAAAAATGTATTTTAAAATTTGAATATTTTTTATTAAATATTTATTTTAAAATTATAATATTTGTTAGTAAATAATTATTTTCAAAATTTAAATACCTAAGAAAATTACATTTAAAAAACATCAAAAACAATGAAAATTTACTTTATTGATAAAAAATTAATAATAATTATAAAAAAAAACTAAAAACTAAAATAATTAAATATAAAGCTAAACTCCAATATATTACAAATTATTCTTTTATTAAGTATAACATAAAAATTCAAAATTTTAATTTTAACTAAGATAAATATTTTAATTGAAAATGGAATGAAAATCATTTTCGGCTGGCTTTGAGATTGAAATTGGCCCAGCTAGGAAGGAGTAGGAGAATAAAATGAACCGGCCATATGCTTTATACTTTAACTTACGTTATTTTTCATCAAGTTAAATAACCGGCTTCGCCTTAACGCTCAGATCAACAGACAATAGCTAAAATATAAAATAATTAAAAATATAAAGCTAAACTCCAATATATTACAAATTATTCTTATTAAGTATGACATTAAAACTTCAAAATTTTAATTTTAACTAAGTCTAAGATAAATATTTTAATTTTAACTAAGTCTAAGATAAATATTTTAATTGAAAATGGAATGAAAATCATTTTCTTAACCATAAAAGTTGAAAACAAAAAAACACAAAAACAAAAAAAACATACACTACTTTACATTTCTAAATTACTAAAATGGAATGGAACTCTACTTTACATTTCTAAATTATTAAAATGGAATGGAAATAGTTTCCCTATCCATAATCTCTCCGAGGGTGACGGGAGATTAAAAATCATTTTGAATCATGATTAGCGTTTGTATAAATCCAATTTGAATTGACCCAGAAAGCCAATTTGAATTGATCAGAGGCTAAACGGGGGAATAAAAAGCCAATTTGAATGGGGTCCGAGGGTGACCGGGAGAATAAAAAGCATTTCAAAAGCGCATTGTGAATTTAGAATGAGTTTATAATGGAATGGTATCCGAGGGTGACCGAGATATTAAAACGCATTTCAAATCATGAGTAGCCTTCGTAGGTAACGACATTCTTGTCCCAAAGAGCCAAGGGTGTGGCGTGTTAGGTTTAGTTCACATTTCTTGAAAACGTTTGTTGTTGTTATTGCTAGATCTGTTAATGGCTCTCACATCCTTCGTTATATGATTTTGATCACTTTACATCTTTGACAGGATGGAGAGGATGCCCAGGGGATTCCATGACTATTGCAGTGGTTCAATTGTTGCACACTTTTGATTAGAGAGTTGATTGTGATCTGTCACAGCTACAGGATATGAAAGGATTCGTAAGCATGTGGAATGTTAATGGGAATGTGTTATAGGTTTACTTCATATTTCTTTGTAAACGTTTGTTATTGTTATTGCCAGATCTGCTAATGGATTTCAGAGCGTGCATTAGGTTTAATTTTATATGAGTTTGATCACTTTACAACTTTGTGCATTAATTGGATTTGTATATCATGTGCAGAACAAGATGGAGACGATGCCCAGGGGATTCCACGGCTATTGCTGTGATAGAGCTTGCAGTGTCTCAATTGTTGCACGCTTTTGATTAGAGAGTTGATTGTAATCCGTCCTACCTGCAGGATATGAAAGAAGGGTGTGGAGTGTTGCAAATTGGTTTTGTTTATATTAGTTTTGTCATATGTTCATGCTTAATTACAGGCTATCAGATCTTCGAAACGATGCCTTTCTACGGTATTTTCTCCAAATTGGGGATTTACTTAACAAGTAAGCTGCACGAAGGCACGTTGAATTCTTCAAGAATTGATCTGGTGCGATTTGGATCACCCTATCCCCTTGCAGACACTCACTGGGGACAATATTAGACACTTTGAATTCATTGAGGGTCAATTTTCCACTATAAACCGTAGAGGAGAGAAGGAAACGTCTCTGTAGTTTATTTGCGGTGGTTTTTCCATTAGATAGCATGTGATTTTACTCTTTATTACATTACATTACATGTTTTACTCTTTATTTCCATTGGGTTTCTACTCCGTGCTTTTCTAATTTCATGCATCTAAATATGTCTTGATTAGTGTAAACATGAATCATTATCAGATTCTCCACATTTATTCTGTGAGTGCTGTCATTAGGTTGCTTGTTATTGTTATCTGGTTGTTACATTGCTTGAAAACGCCTGTTAATGTTATTGGAATTAAGATCTATTATTTGGGTTGTTGATTTTGTGCAGTAATTAATGGGCAGTCGCGCAATATGTATGCCCAATATGGATGAGATTGTGATTCTCTTCTGTGCACATGGTGCCATCCTAAGGTATGCACATATTTGATGTATGGCAATTGTTTGGTTTGGTGTTGTGTTAATAGTTTTAATCTTTATAAAAATAAGTGACAGATTTGGATAGTTTTAATCTTTATAAAAATAAGTGACAGATTTGGATAGTTTTAATTTTATAAAAGTAAGTGACAGATTTGGATTTGGATTTGAATTGGTTATGGTCAGTATTAATGGTTACAAATAGACTATATTAATTAGATAGATTAAGTACTTGGTTGGTATCATAATTGTTTGATTGATCTGCAGAGTCCTCAAGTAAACAACATTTTCCCTTCTTTTGGGTAAACAATATTTCTTGAATACACTTGTTATTGTATTTGGCTTTCATATCTGTTGTTATATTTCTTGAAAAATCTTGTTAACATTATTGGATTTCAGATATATTATTTGGTTTGTTGGTTTTGTTCAGTAACTAATGGGTATTCATCCAATATGTATGAGGACGGTTCAATTGTTGCACACTTTTGATTAGAGAATTGATTGCGATCCGTTCTAGCTGCATGATAGGAAAGAAGCGTGTGGAGTGTTGAAAATTCGTACTAGATGAATTTTTATGTGTTGCAAATAAGATGTTGATGCTTAATTACATTCCTGGTGGTCGAATGAGCTGGTAAGGTCTTTTCCATGGTGGACGGAAAACAGATATTCACGACTATTGGGTCTTCTTCCACAGGTTGGGTTGTTTGATTGATCTGCAGACTCGTCCTTTCAATTCGGTTGGTTTGTTTGATTGATATGCAGACTCGTCCTTTGAATTCGGGTAAACAACTTCTTTCGGGTAAATAATATTTCTTGAATACACTTGTTATTGTATTTGGCTTTCAGATCTGTTGTTATATTTCTTGAAAAAGCTTGTTAACGTTATTGGATTTCAGATAAATTATTTGGTTTGTTAGTTTTGTTCAGAAATTAATGGGTATTTGAACGTCTGCTGAACGTGGATGAGATTGTGATGGTCAATATTGTATCTTAAGGTATGCACATCTTTTCTTTTATGTATAGCAACTGTTTGGTGCAGTGATAGTTTAAATTTTTTTTTTTTAAAACAAGTGATAGATTTGGATTTGGATTTGAATTGTTGGGTGTAGTAATAGTTTTAATTTTACTTTTAAAATAAGTGATAGATTTGGATTTGAATTTGTTGTTCTTGGTATTAATGAATTGATTGTGCTAAATATTAATGGTTACAAATAGTTTTTAATTTTCACTATACCTAATGGAAACCTATAAACTCCATGATCTATAAAACCTAGTAAAAAATGAGGGGAGTGGCTTTATTCTTGCAAATGAACATTCTATTACAACATGGTAGACGGGTTCGCTTCCATCTTGTCCTCAATTGGTTGTGCTATTAATGGTTACAAATAGTTTTGATTTTGGCTACAAATAGGCTCTGTTACACTCTCTGAACTAGCTATTCCCATTGAACTAGATTTTCTTGGTATTAATGAATTGGTTGTGCTCAAAATTAATGGTTACAAATATTTTTTAATTTTCGCTATGCCTAATGGAAGCCGATAAATTCCATGATCTATTACGATATTGTAGATGGGTTCGCTTCCATCTTGTCCTCCAAGTAATGGATGGATCCGGAAACGTAACTGTTGCGATTGGGGGAGTAATTAATATATATGTTTATTTATTGTTGTTTTCTTAGGACTTCAAACCTCCATGTCCTGTGTCAAAATAGAAACATTTTCAAACATTTCATAATATATTTTTCCATGTATTTTCAGTAATCGGGCTTGGTTAGAATACCTAAATCTAGAAACATTTCATTGCCATGTATTTTATGTAGACTTATACTTGGTTAGAATAGAGTTATGGCCCAAATTCAAATTCTGGCAATTACATGTTAATATTCATATTCAAATTCAAATTCTGGCAACTATGATTTCTGCCTAAAACTTATCCATTTGGTCATGACAGTGTTTGTTTATCCATTTTGTAATGATAAAATTACCCTGTAGGTGGGAGTTGCTTTATTCTTTAAAAAAGAACATTCCATTCAATGACATGGTAGATGGGTTTGAGCTACGGAGCTTCTTCGTATAAGATGGGTAAGAAAACGTAATTCTGGTGATTAGGGAGTAATTAGTATTTATGTTTATTTAATGTTATTTTTCTTAACAGTGTAAACTTTTTTTTCTTTCTAAATCTCTCAGTAGGATTCACATTTAATTTCCGGAAACTATATATTCAACTTCAAATTCTTTATCTATTCCTATTCATATTCATATTCACCACTATTAATTCTCTAATTCAATTTCAAATTCTCACAACTAATTCTCTTTCAAATTGAAATTCTAGCCACTAAAACTCCAGCATGGTGAGATCTATTTGAATGTTTTTCCCATTTTTATGATAATATTTGTTTAAATGTTTTTTCTAGATGCTTCAAGCATTTAATCTCATTACAGTAAGTGATGTATTTAGCCTTTTTTTTCATTAGTCCTTTTTTCATCAATGAAACTTGTATATAGAATTTTTTTTGATAATTACATATTTAATACAAATTCTGGTTACTATATATTCAATTTCAAATTCAAAATCTGGCAGCTACATATTCAAATTCAAATTCTGATCACTATATATTTAAATTCAAATTATGGCTACAACATATTCAAATTCAAATTTGGGCAACTAAGACTTCGGCATGGTTTGGGAACTATGATTTCTTCCTCGGAAAAAATTAAATTTATTTTGTGATGATAGTATTTGCTGAAACGTTTGGTAGGATCATGGTTTTGGGAACTATGATTTCTTCCCTAGAAAAAATTAAATACATTTTGTGATAACAGTATTTGCTGAAATGTTTTTTCGTAGATAGGTGAAAGATTTGATCTCATGACAAGAATTTAGTCTTTCTTTCAACTCTTCAACAATATTTAGGTAATGACATTCTTCTTCCAAAGAGCCAAGGGTTTGTTAGGTTTAGTTCACATTTCTTGAAAACGTGTGTTATTATTATTGCCAGATTTGTTAATGGCTTTCAGAGAGTGCGTTAGGTTTTGATCACTTTACAACTTTGCAGGACAGGATGGAGAGGATCACTTTACAACTATATATTCAGGACTACAGGGTCTTCTTCCACAGGTTGGGTTGTTCGATTGATCTAGAGACTCGTCCTTTCAATTCGGGTAAACAACATTTCCCCTTTCTTTAGGGTAAACAATATTTCTTGAATGCACTTGTTATTGTTTTTGGCTTTCAGATCTATTGTTATATTTCTTGAAAAATCTTGTTAACCTTATTGGATTTCAGATATATTATTTTTTTGTTGCTTTTGTTCAGTAATTAAGATAAGATTGTGACGGTTAATATTTGATCTTAAGGTATGCACATCTTTTATCCATAGCAATTGTTTGGTGCGGTAATAGTTTTAATTTTAATTTTTAAACAAGTGATAGATTTGGATTTGAATTGTTAACGTTATTGCATTTCAGATATATTATTTGGTTTGTTGATTTTGTGCAGTAATTAATGGGTATTCATCCAATATGTATGATAATTTTAATTTTTAAACAAGTGATAGATTTGGATTTGAATTGTTAACGTTATTGCATTTTAGATATATTATTTGGTCTGTTGATTTTGTGCAGTAATTAATGGGTATTCATCCAATATGTATGATAACGTCTGCTCAATATGGATGACATTCTGATGGACATAGTAAGACATATTTGATCAGGTATGCGCATATTTTATGTATAGCAATTGTTTGGCGTAGTGATACTAGGGTTGATTATTATTTTTAAATAAGTGCTAGATATGGATTTGAATTAGTTGTGCTTGGTATTAATGAATAGCGATTGTTTCATATAGTATTTTCTAATTAAGTGCTAGATTTGGAATTGAATTACTCGTGCTTAGTATTAATGAATTGGTTGTGCTCAATATTAATGGCTACAAATAGTTTTAATTTTCACTACCATAATGGGAAGCCGATAAATTCCATGATCTATAAAAACTAGTAAAAAATCACGGGAGTTTCTTTATTCTTGAAAATGAACTTTCTATTAGGACATGGTAGATGGGTTAGCTTCCATCATTCTTGAAAATGAACTTTCTATTAGGACATGGTAGATGGGTTAGCTTCCATCTTGTTATCCACATAATGCATGGATCCTAAAATGTCCCCATTAACCCTAGATCGGAACACCAAGAAACCATTAATAATGATTTCACCTTCATAGTGACTCCACTTTCAGCCAAGAAACATACTTTTTTGGCAAAATCCGGCTTCAACTAACACAAATAGATATTGATATTTCCTTATAATGTGTTGAACTCAAAATTTTAGTGGCTTTCTGCCAAAGCGTTTTCCTTATAATGTGTTGAACTTCTAGGATTACATCCAAATATTTTGTTTCCACGGCTCAGCATATCCATGGATTGATATTTCCTTATAATGTGTTGAACTTATAGGATTACATCCAAATATTATATCCAAATATTTTGTTTCCACCGCTCAGCATATCCATGGATATATGACATATTATGAAGCAATTACTCTCACACATATGAGCTATTTCATGAATTACACCGTCATTCAATCTGCAGAAAATATCCTTCTAGACCCTACTGGACAACACAGTGACTACCAGACCATCTACCACAGTGATTTAATCACAATATTGAGTGAATTGGCCTAGATTAGATTTTAATGCAAACTGAATTATTTTATGTAAAGATATTGACCAAGCGGTCGAAGTGCTCAAATTTCATGAGAATCAACATGTCCTGAAAGCTACACGTCATTAGTATTTATTGATTTGAAATTTTTTTATGATTTTAAAACATGGATTTCTTTTCATATGGAATTATTATTTTAGAATATTAAAGTATATATTTTTTGAATTGTAAGCTTAAATGGATTGTAATGATATTTAGTTAGTTAAATTATATATATATATATTCTTGAATCGATTTTATAATAAGAAGGAATTTTGTTTATTTATCTTTTTTAATTCAATAAATAAATTAATTTTGTATTTATTTTATCTTTATTAAGCATGCTAAAATTTCTACTAATTTAAAAATAGGTACTTAATATTTCATATTGTTTTCATGTATACAATTGATGAGATGTAAGATGTAAATTTTCTAGAATTGGATTTAAGTAGAGATATTGTATATGTTTTTCATTGTTATTCATAATAATAATTTTGAGTTTTTTTCTTTTCTTTTTGGGTGTTAAAATAGTTTAGAGATTTGTTAGATTATAAAGTATTGCTTTATTTATTTTTAATGATTATAAATTGTTTTTTCAATGTCTTTTTATGGTTATATATACATATATAAAAGTGAGAGTAAGATAATAGAAAATATTTGTTTTTTATGAATATTAAATTGTATAAGCTTTTTATATTATTTGCATTAGAATGTTGACCATAGGGTTTATATTCAAAGTCTTGTGTAGAGTGTTTTGAAAGGACCATTTTGGGAAATTGCCTGGAAACAATTTCCTAACTCGGTATCTTGACACATGTGCCTTTGTTGTAACTGGAAACTAGGACGTCGTTGCACTAGTAATAGGTGGAGGGAGGTAACTCCCTGAGAAGCCCTCCTAGTACGCCCCAAGATGGGTGGTCGACCATGTATACACAAGGTTTTTAAAGTGATCTAACGAGGGACCCCCCTTTTTGGACACTCTATTCATGCAACATACGAGTTAGAATATTTTTCCTTTAATTATAACATTAAATCCTATCACATCCAACTCCTCTAGACCTTAGTTACTTCAAACATTATATAATCCAACCCATATAACTTCTAACCACTAACTTTTAGAACATAACACTTATAAATCCTACAATTTTTTATAACACCAAAATAAAATGATCTTAACTACTCTAACCAATATAACACTAACACCTAAAATTTGTTCTCCTTAACTCTAATTCCTAAAACCCCTAAGACTATAAATATTAACTACTAAATGTTCACCCACATAAGGCTTGTAACCCTTAAGCTTTATCCTTGTGCACCTATAACTTGTAAATTTTATTACATGTCACCCCTAAATGTTATGGGGATTCTAATATTAAAGCCGAAAACCCTTAAAAATTAACTCATATAACCCTAAAGACTAATAAAACCACTAATACTACCCCTAACCCACAATCTCTCTCTCTCAACCCCTAACCCCCAATATCTCTCTCTAAATGCCTAACCTCCAAATTCTCTCTCTATCTTTATCTCTAAATTGTTAACCCCCAATCTCTCTCTTTCTATTTCTCTCTCTCTATAAAACTCTAACCACCAATATCTCTCTATCTAACCCTAACCCCTAGTATCTCTCTCTATCTCTCTAAACCCATAAACACAAATCTCTCTCTCTCTCTCTCTCTCTCTCTCTCTCTCTAAATCCCTAATCCCCAATTTCCAACATACTCTATCTAAAACCCTCAACTCTAACCTTTCTCTCTCTTTCTCTTTGTAAACTCTTAACCCCCAATCTCTCTCTCTCTCTCTCTCTCCAAACCCCTAAACCAAAATTTCTTTCTCTAAACATGTAACCTCCAATATCTCTCTCTCTCTCTCTAAACCCCTAACCCCAAATCTCCATATTTCTATTTATCTCTCTCTATAAGTCCCTAACCCCCAATCTCCCTCTCTCTCTTTAAACCATAAACCTCTCTCTCTCTCTCTCTCTCTCTCTCTCTCTCTCTCTCTATATATATATATATATATATATATATATATATATATATATATATATATATAT
>LPNX010566751.1:338305-350805 GCA_001517045.1 Pseudotsuga menziesii
TCACTTTCTATTTCTTTCTCTCTCTCTCTCTCTAAATTCCTAACCCTTAGTCTTCTTCTTTATCTCTCTCTCTAAAATTCACACCTAAACTCTCTCTCTCTCTCTCTAAACCTCTAACCCAAAATATTATTTTATCTCATTCTAAAGCTCTAACTCCCAATCTCTCTCTCTCTATGAACCCCTAACCTTAAATGTATCTATCTCTCTATTTATAATACCCTAACCCCAAAACAATTTTTTCTCTCTCTCCCTCTCTAAACCCCTAACACCCAATCTCTCTCTCTCTCTCTCTCTCTCTAATGTCCTAACCCTGAACCACTGTCTCTATCACCCCTAACCTACATTATCTCTATCCAAATCCCTAATCCCCTATACCTCTCTTTCTATTTCTCTCTCCCTAAACTAGTAACCCCCAACCTCTCTGTCTCTCTAAACCCTTAACCTTGAATCTCCCTCTCTCTCTAAACAACCAATCCCTAATCATGTTCTCTCTCTAAACCCCTAACCTCCAATATCTCTCTCTCTAAATTTCTAAACCTGAATCTATGTCTTCCTCTCTCTCTCTCTAATCCCTAACCCCAAATATCTTTTTATCCCTAAACATGTAGCCTCCAATGTTTATTTGTCTCTCTCTCATAAAACCCCTAATCCCCAATCTCTCTCACTCTCTCTAATCCCATGACCTCCATTCTCTCTCTCCCTAAACCCGTAGCCCCAACTCTCTCTCTCTCTCTCCCTCCATCTAAACCCCTAACCCTAACCCTCAATATCTCATTCTCCCTCTAAACTACTAAACCCTAGTCTCTCTCTCTTACAACCCCTATGCTCCCATCTCATACTCTCTCTGAACCCCTAACCACCATTCTCTCTCTCTAACCCCTAACCACTAATATCTTTCTCTCTCTAAATTTATAACCTCCAATCTCTCTCTCTCTCCTTCCCTTTCCATTTTCCTCTCTCTACACCACTAATCCCATTTATTTATCTTCCTATTTCTTTCTCTCCTCAAATATATTTCTCTTAATCCCTAACGCCCAATCTCTCTCTCTTAAAACCCCTAACCTCCAATATCTTTCCCTCTCTCTAAAACCATATCCCTCTCTCTCTATTTAAAACCCTAACCCCCCATCTGTTTCTATTTCTTTCTCTCTCTCTCTTTAAATTCCTAACCCTTAGCCTTCCTCTTTCTCCCTCTCTCTAAACTTCACACCTAAAATCTTTCTCTCTCTCTAAACCTATAAACTGCTAAACCATAGCATCTCTCTCTATCTATAAACCCCTGATCCTGAACCCACGAGCTCTTTGTTTCTCTCTCCCTCTATAAAACATTACACCCTAAACTCTCTCTCTCTCTTTCTCTCTCTAGCAACCTCTATCCTCCAATCTATATACACACACACACACACACACACACATATATATATATACCCATATACTCAAATATATATATATATCTCTAATCAATAAAACCCTAATCTATCTCTTTCTCTAATATCTTAAACCCTAATCTCCCTCTCTCTCTCTCTCTCTCTCTCTCTATCTATCTAAACCCTTAACCTCTAATGCCTCTATAAACTCTTAACACCCAATCTCTCTCTCTCTCTCTCTAAAATCCTAGACTGTTATCTCTCTCTCTCTCTCTCTCTAAACTCCTAACACTTAGTCTCTCTTTCTTTGTTTCTCTATGTATCTAAACTTCTAAACCCCAATCTTTCTATCTATCTAGCTAAGCCCCTAAATCCTCTTCCCCACTCTATCACTCTCTCTCTCTCTAAACCCCTAACCCTTAATATCTCTCTCTCCTTAAACCCCTAACCTCCAATCTCTCTCTCTAAAATCCTAACCTCAAGCTTTCTCTCTCTTCCTAAACCACTATACCTAAATCTCTCTCTCTCTCTCTCTCTAAACCCTTAAATCTAAATATTTTTCTTACTATTTCTCTCTCTCTCTCTCTCTCTCTCTCTATATATATATATATATATATATATATCTATATAAGTGTATATATATATCTCTAAACCTTTAAATCTGAATATTTTTCTTACTATTTCTCTCTAAACCCCTAACTTCCAATCTATCTATCTCTCTCTAGCTCTCTAAATACTTGTTTTTTAATTTCTCTCTCTATAAACCACTAGCCCCCAATCTCTCTCTTTCTCTCTATCTATCTCTAAACCTTTAAATCTAAATATTTTTCTTACTATTTCTCTCTCTCTCTCTCTCTCTCTCTCTCTCTCTCTCTCTATATATATATATATATATATATATATATATATGTATGTATGTATGTATGTATGTATGTATGTATGTATGTATGTATGTATGTATATCTATCTCTAAACCCTTAAATCTGAATATTTTTCTTACTATTTCTCTCTCTCTCTCTCTCTAATCCCCTAAACCCCAATCTCTCTCTATATGTAAACTCGTAAGCTCCAATGTCTCTCTCTCTCACACATAACCCCTAGCCCAAAATCTCTCTATCTCTCTCTAAACCTCTAACAATCTCTCTCTCTAAACCTTTAAAAATATTTCTCTCTCTCCAAACCTCTAATCCCCAATGTCTCTCTCTCCACAAACCTATACCCAAATCTCTCTCTCTCTCTCTCTCTCTCTATCTATATAAACCCTTAATCCACATTCCCCCCTCTTTCTCCATCTAAACTCCTCACCCCTAACCACATTCCCCCCTCTTTCTCCATCTAAACTCCTCACCCCTAACCACATTCTATTTCTCTCTTTCTAAACCATTAAACCCCATTCTCTCTCTCTCTCTCTCACACACACACACTCACAACCCCTATCCTCCAATGTCTCTCTCTCTCTCTCTCTCTCTCTCTCACACACACACACTCACAACCCCTATCCTCCAATGTCTCTCTCTCTCTCTCTCTCTCTCTCTCACACACACACACACACACACACACACACACACAACCCCTGTCCTCCAATCTCTCTCTCTGAACCCCTAAAATCTAACCACCATTGTCTTTCTTTAATGCCTAGCCACTAATCTCTCTCTCTCTCTCTCTAAACCCCTAAAATCTAACCACCATTGTCTCTCTCTAATTCTTGACCACTAATCTATCTCTCTCTCTCTAAAACCCTAACTTAAAATCTCTTTCTCTAAACCCATAACCCCCAAATCTCTATCTTGAAACCCCTAACCTCCAATCTCTCTCCCTCTCTATAAAACCATGACCCTCTCTCTCTATGTAAACCCCTAACCCCCAATCTGTTTCTATTTCTCTCTCTCTCTAAATTATGAACCCTTAGTCTTCCTCTTTCTCTCTCTTTAAACTTTGCACATAAGATCTTTCTCTCTCTCTCTAAACCTCTTACCCAAAATCTCATTTTGTCT
This sequence comes from Pseudotsuga menziesii, assembly GCA_001517045.1. Classification (NCBI taxonomy): domain Eukaryota; kingdom Viridiplantae; phylum Streptophyta; class Pinopsida; order Pinales; family Pinaceae; genus Pseudotsuga; species Pseudotsuga menziesii. Next base: position 341,667 of record LPNX010566751.1, read on the forward strand.
CTCTCTCAACCTTTAACACCCAATCTCTATCTCTCTAAACCCCTAACCTCAAATGTATCTCTCTCTCTCTCTCTCTCTCTTTATAATCCCCTAACCCCCAAACCATTTCTTTCTCTCTCTCCCTCTCTAAATCCCTAACACCCAATCGCTCTCTCTCTCTCTAATGTACTAACACCGAACCACTCTCTCTATCACCCCTAACATACATTCTCTCTCTCTCTAAATCCGTAGCCCCCAATATCTCTCTTTATATTTCTCTCTCTCTAAACCCCCTAACCCCAACCTATCTCTCTCTAAACCCTTAACCTTCAATCTCCCTCTCTCTCTAAACAACTAATCCCCAATAGCATTCTCTCTTTTAACCCCTAACCTCCAATATCTCTCTCTAAACTTATAAACCTGAATCTATGTCTTCCTCTCTTTTTATCTCTAAACATCTAACCTCCAATGTTTCATTGTCTCTCTCTCTCTCTCTCTCTCATATTACCCCTAACCCCCAATCTCTCTCTCTCTCTCTCCCTAAACCCATAGCCCCAACTCTCTCTCTCTCTCTCTCTCTCTCCATCTAAACCCCTAGCCCTAACCCCCAATATCTTGTTCTTCCTCTAAACTGCTAAACCCTAGTCTCTCTCTCTTACAACCCCTATGCTCCCATCTCGTACTCTCTCTGAACCCCTAACCACCATTCTTTCTCTCTCTAACCCCTAACCATTAATATCTCTCTCTCTTTAAATTTCTAACCTCCAATTTCTCTCTCTCTCTCTCTCTCTCCCCTTTCCATTTTCCTCTCTCTAGACCACTAATCACGTATATTTATCTTCCTACTTCTCTCTCTCCTCAAATCTATCTCTCTAAATCCCTAACCCTGAATCTCCTCTCTTCAAACCCCTAACCTCCAATATCTCTCCCTCTCTCTAAAACCATATCCCTTTTGCTCTATTTAAACCCCTAACCCCTCATCTCTTTCTCTTTCTCTCTCTCTCTCTCTCTAAATTCCTAACCCTTAGTCTTCCTCTTTCTCTCTCTCTAAACTTCACAGCTAAAATCTTTCTCTCTCTCTCTAAACCTCTAACCAAAAATCTCATTTTCTCTCTCTCTAAACCTCTAACTCCCAATATCTCTCTCTCTCTCTCTAAACCACTAACCTCAAATTTATCTATCTCTCTATTTATAATACCCTAACCCCCAAACCATTTTTTCTCTCTCTTCCTCTCTAAACCACTAACACCCAATCTCTCTCTCTCTCTCTCTCTCACTCTCCCCTACATTCTATCTCTCTAAATCCCTAATCCCCAATATCTCTCTTTCTATTTCTCTCTCCCTAAGCCTGTAACCCCCAACCTCTCTATCTCTCTAAACCATTAACCTTCAATCTCCCTCTCTCTCTAAACAACCAATCCCCAATCATGTTCTCTCTCTAAACCCTAACCTCCAATATCTCTCTCTCTAAACTTCTAAACCTGAATCTATGTCTTCCTCTCTCTCTCTAATCCCTAACCTCCAATCTCTTTTTATCTCTAAACATGTAACCTTGAATGTTTCTTTGTCTCTCTCTCATAAAACGCCTAACCCCCAATCTCTCTCACTCTCTCTAATTCCATGACCTCCATCCTCTCTCTCCATAAACCCGTAGTCCCAACTCTCTCTCTCCATCTAAACCCCTAACCCTAACCCTAAATATCTTGTTCTCCCTCCAAACTGCTAAACCCTAGTCTCTCTCTCTTACAACCCCTATGCTCACATCTCGTACTCTCTATGAACCCCTAACCACCATTCTCTCTCTCTCTAACCCCTAACCACTAATCTCTTTCTCTCTCAAAATTTATAACCTCTAATCTCTCTCTCTCTCTCCTTCCCTTTCCATTTTCCTCTCTCTACACCACTAATCCCATATATTTATCTTCCTACTTCTTTCTCTCCTCAAATATCTCTCTCTAAATCACTAACCCCCAATCTCTCTCTCCTGAAACGTCTAACCTCCAATATCTCTCCCTCTCTCTAAAACCATATCCCTCTCTCTCTATTTAAAACCCTAACCCCCCATCTCTTTCTATTTCTCTCTCTCTCTCTCTCTAAATTCCTGACCCTTAGCCTTCCCCTTTCTCTCTCTCTCTAAACTTCACACCTAAACTCTTTCTCTCTCTCTCTAATCTTATAACCCAAAATCTCATTTTCTCTCTCTAAAACTATAACCCAAAATCTCATTTTGTCTCTCTCTAAACCTCTAACTACCAATCGCTCTCTCTCTCTCTCTATTTATAATACCCTAACCCCCAAACCATTTCTTTCTTCCTCTCCCTCTCTAAACCCCTAACACCCAATCCCTCTCTCTCTCTCTCTCTCTCTCTCTCTCTCTAACATCATAACCTCGAACCACTGTCTCTATCACCCCTAACTTACATTCTCTCTCTCTCTCTCTCTCTAAATCCATAATCCCCAATATCTCTCTTTCTATTTCTCTCTACCTAAACCAATAACCCCCAACCTCTCTGTCTCTCTAAACCCTTAACCTTCAATCTCCCTCTCTCTCTAAACAACTAATCCCTAATCATGCTCTCTCTCTAAAACCCTAACCTCCAATCTCTCTCTCTCTAAACTTCTAAAGTTAAATATATTTCTTCCTATCTCTCTCTCTCTGTCTAATCCCCCAACCCCCATTCTCTTTTTATCTCTAAACTTGTAACCTCCAATGTTTCTTTTTCTCTGTCTCGTAAAACCCCTAACCCCCAATCTCTCTCTCTTTCTCTCTCTAACTCTCTCTCTCTCCATCTAAACCCCTAACCCTAACCCCCAATATCTCATTCTCCCTCTAAACCGCTAAACCCTAATCTCTCTCTCTCTCTTACAACTCCTATCCTCCCATATCATGCTCTCTTTGAACTGCTAATCATAATTCTCTCTATCTAACCCCTAACAACTAATCTCTCTCTCTCTAAACTTGTAACCTTCAATCGCTCTCTTTCTCACTCCTTCCCTTTCCATTTTCTTCTCTCTAGACCAGTAATCCTGTATATTTATTTTTCTACTTCTCTCTCTCTCTCTAAAACCTTAACCCCCATTCTCTCTCTTTTTAAGGCCCTAACCTATAATCCCTCTCTCTCTCTCTATCTAAAAGCCTAACCCTCTCTTTCTATCAAAACCCATAATCCTCAATCTCTCTCTCTAAACTCCTAACCCACAATCACCCCTTTTCTCTCCCTCTCTCTCTAAACTCATTAACCCTAATATCCCTCTCTCTCTCTCTCTCTCTCTCTCTCTCTCTAAACCCCGCACTCCATAAATTTCCCTCCCTCTCTCTCTCTCTCAAAAACCATGAACCAAAATCTCATTTTCTCTCTCTCTCAAAAACCATGAACCAAAATCCCATTCTCTCTCTCTCTAAACTCAACCCCAATATCTCTCTTTCTCTCTAAACCTATAAATGTGAGTCTCTATTTCTCTCTCTCTCTAAATCACCATCCTTAAATGCATCTCTATCTGTCTAAACCACTAACCGTGAATCTCTCTTTCTCTCTCTCTCCCTCTCTAAACGTAGAACACCCAATCTCTCTCTCTCTCTCTCTCTAAAGTGATAACCCCCAATCACTCTCTCTCACCACCAACCTTCTCTCTCTCTCTCTCTCTTTAAAAACCTAACCCGCAATCTATATCTTTCTATTTATCTCTCTAAATCCATAACCACCTACCTCTCTCTCTCTAAACCCTTAACCTCCAATCTCTCTCTAATCCCTTAAACCCTAATATCCATCTCTCCCTCTCTCTCTCTCTCTCGTTCTATCTATCTATTGAAACCTATAACCTCAAATGCCTCTCTAAACCCTTAACACCCAATCTCTCTCCTTTTCTTTCTCTCTCTCTAAATCTGTAGCCCCGAACCTATCTCTCTCCCTAAACCCTTGAACTCAAATCTCCATCTCTCTCTTACCAACTAATCCCCAATCATGTTCTCTCTCTAAACTTCTAAACCTAAACCTTTGTCTACCTATCTCTCTCTCTCTCTAATCCCCTGAAATCCATTCTCTCTCTCTTTAAACCCGTAACCCCAACTCTCTCTCTCTCTAATCCCCTAACCCCCAATCTCTCTCTCTCTCTCTATAAACTTGTAAACTCCAGTCTCTCTCTCTCTCTCTCTCATAGAACTCCTAATTCCCAATATCTCTCTCCCTAAACCTCTAACAATCTCTCTCTCTCTCTCAACCTCTAATCCCCAATCTTTCTCTCTCTCCCAAAACCTATAACCCCAAATCTCTCTCCCTCTCTCTCTTTCTATGCTCTCTCTCTCTCTCTCTCTCTCTAAACCCTTAACTCAGATCCCCCCCCCTCTCTCTCCATCTAAACTCCTAACCCCTAACCACATTCTATTTCTCTCTCTCTAAACCATTAAAACCCAATCTCTCTATCTCTCTCTCACACAACACCTAAACTCTAACCCCCATTGTGTCTCTTTAATTCCTGACCACTATTCTCTCTCTCTCTCTAGAAACCCCTAACCTTAAATCTCTCTCTCTAAATCCCTAACCCCCAATCTCTCTTTCTTGAAACACCTACCCTCCATTCTCTCTCCCTCTCTCTAGAACCATAACCCTCTCTCTATTTAAACACCTAACCCCCAATCTCTTTCTCTTTCTCTATCCCTTTCTAAATTCCTAACCCTTAATCTTCATCTTTCTCTCTCTCTAAACTTTGCACCTAAGATCTTTCTCTCTCTCTCTAAACCTCTAACCCAAAATCTCATTTTCTCTCTCTCTAAACCTCTAACTCTCTCTCTGTAAGCCCCTAACATGAAATGTATCTATCTCTCTCTTTATAATACCCTAGCCATCAAACCATTTCTTTCTCTCTCTCCCTCTTTAAAACCCTAACACACAATCTCTCTCTCTCTCTCCCTCTCTAAAACTCTAACACCCAATCTCTCTCTCTCTCTCTCTCTAATGACCTAACCCCGAACCACTCTCTCTATCACCCATAACCAACATTCTCTCTCTCTCTCTCTCTCTCTCTCACAAAATCACTAACCCCCAATATCTCTCTTTTTATCTCTCTCTCTCTAAACCCCATAAACCCAACCTCTCTGTTTGTCTAAACCCTTAACCTTCAATCTCCCTCTCTCTTTAAAAAACTAATCCCCAATCTCGTTCTCTCTCTTAATCCCTAACCTCCAATCTCTCTCTCTCTACACTTCTAAACCTGAATCTATGTTTTCCTCTCTCTCTCTCTCTCTCTCTCTAACATCCTAACCCCAAACCACTCTCTCTATCACCCATAACCAACATTCTCTCTCTCTCTCTCTCACAAAATCCCTAACCCCCAATATCTCTCTTTCTATCTCTCTCTCTCTAAACCCCCTAAACCCAACCTCTCTGTCTGTCTAAACCCTTAACCTTCAATCTCCCTCTCTCTCTAAAAAAATAATCCCCAATCTCGTTCTCTCTCTTAACCCCTAACCTCCAATCTCTCTCTCTCTACACTTCTAAACCTGAATCTATGTTTTCCTCTCTCTCTCTCTAACATCCTAACCATGAACCACTCTCTCTATCACCCTTAAACTACATTCTCTCTCTCTCTCTAAATACCTAACCATGAATATCTCTCTTTCTATTTCTCTCTCCAAACCCCCTAACCCCAACCTCTCTCTCTCTCTCTAAACCCTTAACCTTCAATATCCCCCTCTCTCTAAACAACTAATTCCCAATCATGTTCTATCTCTCTCTCTCTCTCTCTCTCTCTCTCTCTCTCTCACATCCCTAACCCTCAATCTCATTTTATCTCTAAAATTGTAGCCTCCAATGTTTCTTTGTCTCTATCTCATAAAACCCATAAACCCCAATCTCTCTCTCTCTCTCTCTCTCTAATCCCATGACCTCGATTCTCTCTCCCCCTAAACCTGTGACCTTGACTCTCTCTCTCTCTCTCTCTCTATCTAAACCCCTAACCCTAACCCCTAATATCTTGTTCTCCCTCTAAACCCCTAAACCGTAATCTCTCTTTTACAACCCCTATCCTTGCATCTCACACTCTCTATGAACCCATAACCACCATGACCATGAAACCATGACCCTCTCTCTATGTAAACCCCTAACCCCCAATCTGTTTCTCTTTCTCTCTCTCTCTCTAAATTATGAACCCTTAGTCTTCCTCTTTCTCTCTCTTTAAACTTTGCACATAAGATCTTTCTCTCTCTCTCTAAACCTCTTACCCAAAATCTCATTTTGTCTCTCTCTCAACCTCTAACACCCAATCTCTATCTCTCTAAACCCCTAACCTCAAATGTATCTCTCTCTCTCTCTTTATAATCCCTAACCCCCAAACCATTTCTTTCTCTCTTTCCCTCTCTAAATCCCTAACACCCAATCGCTCTCTCTCTCTCTCTCTAATGTACTGATCCCGAACCACTCTCTCTATCACCCCTAACATACATTCTCTCTCTCTCTAAATCCGTAGCCCCCAATATCTCTCTTTCTATTTCTCTCTCTCTAAACCCCCTAACCCCAACCTATCTCTCTCTAAACCCTTAGCCTTCAATCTCCCTCTCTCTCCAAACAACTAATCCCCAATAGCATTCTCTGTTTTAACCCCTAACCTCCAATATCTCTCTCTAAACTTATAAACCTGAATCTATGTCTTCCTCTCTTTTTATCTCTAAACATGTAACCTCCAATGTTTCATTGTCTCTCTCTCTCTCTCATATTACCCCTAACCCCTAATCTCTCTCTCTCTCTCCCTAAACCCATAGCCCCAACTCTCTCTCTCTCTCTCTCTCTCTCTCTCTCCATCTAAACCCCTAGCCCTAACCCCCAATATCTTGTTCTCCCTTTAAACTGCTAAACCCTAGTCTCTCTCTCTTACAACCCCTATGCTCCCATCTCCTACTCTCTCTGAACCCCTAACCACCATTCTTTCTCTCTCTAACCCTTAACCATTAATATCTCTCTCTCTCTAAATTTCTAACCTCCAATTTCTCTCTCTCTCTCTCTCCCCTTTCCATTTTCCTCTCTCTAGACCACTAATCACGTATATTTATCTTCCTAATTCTCTCTCTCTAAATCCCTAACCCTGAATGTCCTCTCTTCAAACCCCTAACCTCCAATATCTCTCCCTCTCTGTAAAACCATATCCCTCTCGCTCTATTTAAACCCATAACCCCTCATCTCTTTCTATTTCTTTCTCTCTCTCTCTCTCTCTAAATTCCTAACCCTTAGTCTTCCTCTTTCTCTCTCTCTAAACTTCACAGCTAAAATCTTTCTCTCTTTCTCTAAACCTTTAACCAAAAATCTCATTTTCTCTCTCTCTAAACCTCTAACTCCCAATATCTCTCTCTCTCTCTCTCTAAACCACTAATGTCAAATGTATCTATCTCTCTATTTATAATACCCTAAACCCCAAACCATTTTTTCTCTCTCTTCCTCTCTAAACCACTAACACCCAATCTCTCTCTCTCTCTCTCTCTCTCTCTCCGTCTCTCTCTCTCTCTCTCCTACATTCTGTCTCTCTAAATCCGTAATCCCCAATATCTCTCTTTCTATTTCTCTCTCCCTAAACCTGTAACCCCCAACCTCTCTATCTCTCTAAACCCTTAACCTTCAATCTCCCCCTCTCTCTAAACAACCAATCCCTAATCATGTTCTCTCTCTAAACCATAACATCCAATATCTCTCTCTCTAAAATTCTAAACCTGAATCTATGTCTTCCTCTCTCTCTCTCTAATCCCTAACCCCCAATCTTAACCTTGAATGTTTCTTTGTCTCTCTCTCATAAAACGCCTAACCCCCAGTCTCTCTCACTCTCTCTAATTCCATGACCTCCATTCTCTCTCTCCATAAACCCATAGCCCCAACTCTCTCTCTCTCCATCTAAACCTCTAACCCTAACCCTAAATATCTTGTTCTCCCTCCAAACTGCTAAACCCTAGTTTCTCTCTCTTACAACCCCTATGCTCACATCTTGTACTCTCTATGAACCCCTAACCACCATTCTCTCTCTCTCTCTAACCCCTAACCACTAATCTCTTTTTCTCTCAAAATTTATAACCTCCAATATCTCTCTCTCTCTCTCTCCTTCCCTTTCCATTTCTCTCTCTCTACACCACTAATCCCATTCTCCCTCTAAACAGCTAAACCCTAATATCTCTCTCTCTCTTACAACTCCTATCCTCCCATATCACGCTCTCTTTGAACTGCTAATCATAATTCTCTCTCTCTAACCCCTAACAACTAATCTCTCTCTCTCTAAACTTGTAACCTTCAATCGCTCTCTCTCTCACTCCTTCCCTTTCCATTTTATTCTCTCTAGACTAGTAATCCTGTATATTTATTTTTCTACTTCTCTCTCTCTCTCTAAATCCTTAACCCTCATTCTCTCTCTTTTTAAGGCCCTAACCTATAATCCCTCTCTCTCTCTCTCTATCTAAAACCCTAACCCTCTCTTTCTATCAAAACCCATAATCCTCAATCTCTCTCTCTAAACTCCTAACCCACAATCACCCCTTTTCTCTCCCTCTCTCTCTAAACTCATAAACCCTAATATCCCTCTTTCTCTCTCTCTCTCTCTAAACCCCGCACCCCATAAATTTCCCTCCCTCTCTCTCTCTCTCTCAAAAACCATGAACCAAAATCTCATTTTCTCTCTCTCTAAAAAACCATGAACCAAAATCTCATTCTCTCTCTCTCTAAACTCCTAAACCCCAATATCTCTCTTTCTCTCTAAACCCATAAATGTGAGTCTCTATTTCTCTCTCTCTCTAAATCACCATCCTCAAATGCATCTCTCTCTGTCTAAACCACTAACCGTGAATCTCTCTTTTTCTCTCTCTCCCTCTCTAAACGTAGAACACCCAATATCTCTCTATCTCTCTAAAGTGATAACCCCCAATCACTCTCTCTCACCACCAACCTTCACTCTCTCTCTCTTTAAAACCCTAACCCTCAATCTATATCTTTCTATTTCTCTCTCTAAATCCATAACCACCTACCTCTCTCTCTCTAAACCCTTAACCTCCAATCTCTCTCTAATCCCTTAAACCCTAATATCCATCTCTCCCTCTCTCTCTCTCTCTCTCTCTCTCTCTCTCGCTCTATCTATCTATCGAAACCCGTAACCTCAAATGCCCCTCTAAACCCTTAACACCCAATCTCTCTCCTTT
>LPNX010566751.1:353305-356420 GCA_001517045.1 Pseudotsuga menziesii
CTCTCTCTCTTTATAATCCCCTAACCCCCAAACCATTTATTTCTCTCTCTCCCTCTCTAAATCCCTAACACCCAATCGCTCTCTCTCTCTCTCTCTAATGTACTGACCCCGAACCACTCTCTCTATCACGCCTAACATACATTCTCTCTCTCTCTCTCTAAATACGTAGCCCCCAATATCTCTCTTTCTATTTCTCTCTCTCTAAACCCTTAACCTTCAATCTCCCTCTCTCTCTAAACAACTAATCCCCAATAGCATTCTCTCTTTTAACCCCTAACCTCCAATATCTCTCTCTAAACTTATAAACCTGAATCTATGTCTTCCTTTCTTTTTATCTCTAAACATGTAACCTCCAATGTTTCATTGTCTCTCTCTCTCCCTCTCATATTACCCCTAACCCCCAATCTCTCTCTCTCTCTCCCTAAACCCATAGCCCCAACTCTCTCTCAATCCATCTAAACCGCTAGCCCTGACCCCCAATATCTTGTTCTCCCTCTAAACTGGTAAACCTAGTCTCTCTCTCTTACAACCCCTATGCTCCCATCTTGTACTCTCTCTGAACCCCTAACCACCATTCTTTCTCTCTCTAACCCCTAACCATTAATATCTCTCTCTCTAAATTTCTAACCTCCAATTTCTCTCTCTCTCTCTCTCTCCCCTTTCCATTTTCCTCTCTCTAGACCACTAATCATGTATATTTATCTTCCTACTTCTCTCTCTCTAAATCCCTAACCCTGAATCTCCTCTCTTCAAACCCCTAACCTCCAATATCTCTCCCTCTCTCTAAAACCATATCCCTCTTGCTCTATTTAAACCCTTAACCCCTCATCTCTTTCTATTTCTTTCTCTCTCTCTCTCTCTAAATTCCTAACCCTTAGTCTTCCTCTTTCTCTCCCTCTAAACTTCACAGCTAAAATATTTCTCTCTCTCTCTCTAAACCTCTAATCAAAAATCTCATTTTCTCTCTCTCTAAACCTCAAACTCCCAATCTCTCTCTCTCTCTCTCTAAACCACTAACCTCAAATGTATCTATCTCTCTATTTATAATACCCTAACATCCAAACCATTTTTTCTCTCTCTTCCTCTCTAAACCACTAACACCCAATCTCTCTCTCTCTCTCTCTCTCTCTCTCTCTCTCTCTCTCTCCTACATTCTGTCTCTCTAAATCCCTAATCCCCAATATCTCTCTTTCTATTTCTCTCCCCCTAAACCTGTAACCCCCAACCTCTCTATCTCTCTAAACCCTTAACCTTCAATCTCCCTCTCTCTTTAAACAACCAATCCCCAATCATGTTCTCTCTCTAAACCCTAACCTCCAATATCTCTCTCTCTAAAATTCTAAACCTGAATCTATGTCTTCCTCTCTCTCTCTAATCCCTAACCCCCAATCTCTTTTTATCTCTAAACATGTAACCTTGAATGTTTCTTTGTCTCTCTCTCATAAAATGCCTAACCCCCAATCTCTCTCACTCTCTCTAATTCCATGACCTCCATTCTCTCTCTCCATAAACCTGTAGCCCCAACTCTCTCTCTCCATCTAAACCCCTAACCCTAACCCTAAATATCTTGTTCTCCCTCCACTGCTAAACCCTAGTCTCTCTCTCTTACAACCCCTATGCTCACATCTTGTATTCTCTATGAACCCCTAACCACCATTCTCTCTCTCTCTAACCCCTAACCACTAATCTCTTTCTCTCTCAAAATTTATAACCTCCAATATCTCTCTCTCTCTCTCCTTCCCTTTCCATTTTCCTCTCTCTACACCACTAATCCCATATATTTATCTTCCTACTTATTTCTCTCCTCAAATATCTCTCTCTAAATCACTAACCCCCAATCTCTCTCTCCTGAAACGTCTAACCTCCAATATCTCTCCCTCTCTCTAAAACCATATCCCTCCCTCTCTATTTAAAACCCTAACCCCCCATCTCTTTCTCTCTCTCTCTCTCTCTCTCTCTCTAAATTCCTAACCCTTAGCCTTCCCCTTTCTCTCTCTCTCTAAAATTCACACCTAAACTCTTTCTCTCTCTCTCTCTAATCCTATAACCCAAAATCTCATTTTCTCTCTCTAAACCTCTAACCCAAAATCTCATTTTGTCTTTCTCTAAACCTCTAACTACCAATCGCTCTCTCTCTGTATTTATAATACCCTAACCCCCAAACCACTTCTTTCTTCCTCTCCCTCTCTAAACCCCTAACACCCAATCTCTCTCTCTCTCTCTCTCTCTCTAACATCATAATCTTGAACCACTGTCTTTGTCACCCCTAACTTACATTCTCTCTCTCTCTCTAAATCCATAATCCCCAATATCTCTCTTTCTATTTCTCTCTACCTAAACTAATAACCCCCAACCTCTCTGTCTCTCTAAACCCTTAACCTTCAATCTCCCTCTCTATGTAAACAACTAATTCCTAATCATGTTCTCTCTCTAAACCCCTAACGTCCAATCTCTCTCTCTCTAAACTTCTAAAGTTAAATATATTTCTTCCTATCTCTCTCTCTCTGTCTAATCCCCTAACCCCCAATCTCTTTTTATCTCTAAACTTGTAACCTCCAATGTTTCTTTTTCTCTGTCTCGTAAAACCCCTAACCCCCAATCTCTCTCTCTTTCTCTCTCTAATCCCATGACCTCCATTCTCTCTCTAAACCCCTAACCCTAACCCCCAATATCTCATTCTCCCTCTAAACCGCTAAACCCTAATCTCTCTCTCTCTTACAACTCCTATCCTCCCATATCACGCTCTCTTTGAACTGCTAATCATAATTCTCTCTCTCATTAGAGATAATTTGAGGTTAAAAATGGGCCTCAAAAGGACCAAAATGTACTATAAAAATCAACCAATTACATTCCAGTAGATGACATCATCCCCCATGGTTGAGGTGGCATTGCATGAGTTAAGAATGCTTATTTGTCACATTTTCTATGGTGGATGAAAACCCATAGTTAACCAAGGTAGTGGTGCAAGTACTTTTAAGTCATAAAGTGAAGTACTCACAATAAAAGTCATTTCATGCTTTCTCATAAAATAATATTATTGTTATTTTCAAGTAAAGTACTCACAATCCACTTTCTCATAAAATAATATTATTGTCATTTTCAAGTAAAGTACTCA
>LPNX010566751.1:356613-380821 GCA_001517045.1 Pseudotsuga menziesii
CCCCTAATAACTAATCTCTCTCTCTCTAAACTCGTAACCTTCAATCACTTTCTCTCTCACTCCTTCCCTTTCCATTTTCTTCTCTCTAGACCAGTAATCCTGTATATTTATTTTTCTACTTCTCTCTCTCTCTCTAAAACCTTAACCCCCATTCTCTCTCTTTTTAAGGCCCTAACCTATAATCCCTCTCTCTTTCTCTCTATCTAAAACCCTAACCCTCTCTTTCTATCAAAACCCATAATCCTCAATCTCTCTCTCTAAACTCCTAACCCACAATCACCCCTTTTCTCTTCCTCTCTCTCTAAACTCATAAACGATAATATCCCTCTTTCTCTCTCTCTCTCTCTAAACCCCGCACCCCATAAATTTCCCTCCCTCTCTCTCTCTCTCAAAAACCATGAACCAAAATCTCATTTTCTCTCTCTCTCAAAAACCATGAACCAAAATCTCATTCTCTCTCTCTCTCTAAACTCCTAAACCCCAATATCTCTCTTTCTCTCCAAACCCATAAATGTGAGTCTCTATTTCTCTCTCTCTCTAAATCACCATCCTCAAATGCATCTCTCTCTGTCTAAACCACTAATCGTGAATCTCTCTTTTTCTCTCTCTCCCTCTCTAAACGTAGAACACCCAATATCTCTCTCTCTCTCTAAAGTGATAACCCCTAATCACTCTCTCTCACCACCAACCTTCACTCTCTCTCTCTCTTTAAAACCCTAACCCCCAATCTATATCTTTATATTTCTCTCTCTAAATCCATAACCACCTACCTCTCTCTCTCTAAACCCTTAACCTCCAATCTCTCTCTAATCCCTTAAACCCTAATATCCATCTCTCCCTCTCTCTCTCTCTCTCTCGCTCTATCTATCTATCGAAACCTGTAACCTCAAATGCCTCTCTAAACCCTTAAAACCCAATCTCTCTCATTTTCTTTCTCTCTCTCTAAATCTATAACCCCGAACCTATCTCTCTCCCTAAACCCTTGAACTCAAATCTCCATCTCTCTCTTACCAACTAATCCCCAATCATGTTCTCTCTCTAAACCCATAACCTCCAATATCTCTCTCTAAACTTCTAAACCTGAATCTTTGTCTTCCTATATATATATCTCTCTCTCTAATCCCCTGAAATCCATTCTCTCTCTCTTTAAACCCATAACCCCAACTCTCTCTCTCTCTAATCCCCTAACCCCCAATCTCTCTCTCTCTATATAAACTTGTAAACTCCAGTCTCTCTCTCTCTCATAGAACTCCTAATTCCCAATATCTCTCTCCCTAAACCTCTAACAATCTCTCTCTCTCTCTCTCAACCTCTAATCCCCAATCTTTCTCTCTCTCCCAAAACCTATAACCCCAAATCTCTCTCCCTCTCTCTCTTTCTATGCTCTCTCTCTCTCTCTATATATATATCTATCTAAACCCTTAACTCAGATCCCCCCCTCTCTCTCCATCTAAACTCCTAACCCCTAACCACATTCTATTTCTCTCTCTCTAAACCATTAAAACCCAATCTCTCTCTCTCTCTCTCTCTCTCTCACAACCCCTAAACTCTAACCCCCATTGTGTCTCTTTAATTCCTGACCACTATTCTCTCTCTCTCTCTAGAAACCCCTAACCTTAAATCTCTCTCTCTAAATCCCTAACCCCCAATCTCTCTTTCTTGAAACACCTACCCTCCATTCTCTCTCCCTCTCTCTAGAACCATAACCCTCTCTCTATTTAAACCCCTAACCCCCAATCTCTTTCTCTTTCTCTATCCCTTTCTAAATTCCTAACCCTTAATCTTCATCTTTCTCTCTCTCTAAACTTTGCACCTAAGATCTTTCTCTCTCTCTCTCTAAACCTCTAACCCAAAATCTCATTTTCTCTCTCTCTAAACCTCTAACTCCCAATCTCTCTCTATAAGCCCCTAACATGAAATGTATCTATCTCTCTCTTTATAATACCCTAACCATCAAACATTTCTTTCTCTCTCTCCCTCTTTAAAACCCTAACACACAATCTCTCTCTCTCTCTCTCTCTCTAATGACCTAACCCCGAACCACTCTCTCTATCACCCATAACCAACATTCTCTCTCTCTCTCTCTCTCTCACAAAATCCCTAACCCCCAATATCTCTCTTTTTATCTCTCTCTCTCTAAACCCCCTAAACCCAACCTCTCTGTTTGTATAAACCCTTAACCTTCAATCTCCCTCTCTCTCTAAAAAAATAATCCCCAATCTCGTTCTCTCTCTTAACCCCTAACCTCCAATCTCTCTCTCTCTACACTTCTAAACCTGAATCTATGTTTTCCTCTCTCTCTCTCTCTAACATCCTAACCCCGAACCACTCTCTCTATCACCCATAACCAACATTCTCTCTCTCTCTCTCTCTCACAAAATCCCTAACCCCCAATATCTCTCTTTCTATCTCTCTCTCTCTAAACCCCCTAAACCCAACCTCTCTGTCAGTCTAAACCCTTAACCTTCAATCTCCCTCTCTCTCTAAAAAACTAATCCCCAATCTCGTTCTCTCTCTTAACCCCTAACCTCCAATCTCTCTCTCTCTACACTTCTAAACCTGAATCTATGTTTTCCTCTCTCTCTCTCTCTAACATCCTAACCCTGAACCACTCTCTCTATCACCCCTAAACTACATTCTCTCTCTCTCTCTCTCTCTAAATACCTAACCCTGAATATCTCTCTTTCTATTTCTCCCTCTAAACCCCCTAACCCCAACCTCTCTCTCTCTCTCTAAAACCTTAACCTTCAATATCCCCCTCTCTCTAAACAACTAATTCCCAATCATGTTCTCTCTCTCTCTCTCTCTCTCATCCCTAGCCCTCAATCTCATTTTATCTCTAAAATTGTAGCCTCCAATGTTTCTTTGTCTCTATCTCATAAAACCCCTAAACCCCAATCTCTCTCTCTCTCTCTCTCTAATCCCATGACCTCGATTCTCTCTCCCCCTAAACTTGTAACCTTGACTCTCTCTCTCTCTCTCTCTCTCTCTAAACCCCTAACCCTAACCTCCAATATCTTGTTCTCCCTCTAAACCCCTAAACCCTAATCTCTCTTTTACAACCCCTATCCTCGCATCTCACACTCTCTATGAACCCATAACCACCATTCTCTCTGTATGTGAACCCCTAACCCCCAATCTCTCACTCTCTCTCTCTCTAAACCACTAATCCCATATTTCTCTCTTTTTATCTCTCTCAATATATGTACACTCCTTAACCCCAATGTCTCTCTATCTCTAAACTGCTATCCCATAATCTCTATCTCTCTAAAACCCTAACCTACAATCCCCCTCTCTCTCTAAAATCCTAACCTCCGATCTCTCTCTCTCTCTCTCTCTCTCTATCTTAACTACTAACCACCAATATGCATTAGAGGAATTTTGGGGTCTAAAATGGGCCTCATAAGGAAAAGAATAAAATAATAGTTAAAATAATAAAATAATATTGATTAATTTTGGAGGAAGAAAGAAAAAAACTACTTTTTGTGTTCGTATTTTCGACATATCTCCCTGTGTTTTTACTAAAATTTCGATCAGGAGAGCTTGTTGGATGTGGAATTTGATTCTGCATCCAACGAGTACCCACACTGCATACTTTTGACGGACCCCACTACCCCAAAAACAAGAAATACCTAAAAAAATGTGATGATGATGTCATCATCATGTTTTTTCAGGTATTTCTTGTTTTTGGGGTAGCGGGGTTTGTCAAAAGTATGCAGTGTGGGTACTCGTTGGATGCGGAATCAAATTCCGCATCCAACAAGCTCTCCTGATCGAAATTTGAGTAAAAACACAATGAGATATGTCGAAAATACGAACAAAAAAAGTAGTTTTTTTAATGACAAATATGTCAATTCAACCATTATGGTTGACTTATTTTATTGACATTCTATTGGTTCTTGAATTCCAACTCACAAAAACTTATTTTGGCATGTTTTCTTATAAGGCCCATTTTAGACCCCAAATTTCCTCTAATGTCTCTTTATATTCCTCTCTCTCTATAAGCCCTAACCCTCTCTCTCTCTATAAACCCCCGTTAATCCCCAATCTCTCTCTCTCACTCTCTAAACCACTAATCCCATATTTCTCTCTTTTGATCTCTCTCTCTATATATACACCCCTTAACCCTCAATCTTTCTCTCTCTCTCTCTCTCTCTAAACTCCTAAACCCCAATATCCCTCTCTCTAAACCCCTAACCATTATTATATGTTTTTCTCTCTCTCTCTAAAGCCTAAAACCCTAATGTCTTTCTCTTTGTGAACCCCTAACATCGAAACTCTCTCTCTGTAAGCCCCTAACCTTCAATTTCTCTCTCTATCTCTCTCTAAACCCTAAAACCCTAATTTTTTTTCTCTTTGTTAACCCCTAACATCGAAACTCTCTCTCTCTAAACCCCTAACCTCCAATCTCTCTCTTTTTGTCTCTCTCTCAAAACCGCTAACCGCTAATCTCTCTCTCTTTGTAAACCCCTAACCCCAAATCTCTCTCTCTCTCTCTCTCTCTATCCATCAATCTATATGAATAGCTAACCACAAATATCTCTCTTTAAAATGTTATCGCCCAATCTCTCTCCCTCCCTCTATCTCTCTTAACCACTTACCCCCAGTCTCTCTCTTTCTATTTCTCTCTCTCTAAACCCCTAACCTCCAATCTCTCCCTCTAACCCTTAACCCTCTATGTCTTTCTCTTTTTATCTATAAGGCCTTAATCCCCAATCTCTCTCTCTCTCTCTCTCTCTCTCTCTATCTATCTAAACCACTAACCCTTAATCTCTTTTTCACTACCTTTAAACTCCTAAACCCCAATCTCTCTCTCTCTCTCTCCCTCTCACTCTAAGTTCCTAACACCTAGTCTTTCTGTGTGTGTGTGTGTGTGTGTGTGTGTATTTAAACCCCTAACCTCCAATTGATATTATCTCTAAACCTATAACCTCCAATCTCTCTCTCTCTCTCTCTCTCTCTCTCTCTCTCTCTCTCTCTCTCTCTCTCTCTCTCTCTCTCTCTCTCTCTCTCTCTCTCTCTCTCTCTCTCTCTCTCTCTCTCTCTCTCTCTCTCTCTCTCTCTCTCTCTCTCTCTCTAGAACCCTAACACCCAATCTCTCTCTCTCTCCCTCTCTAAAACCCTAACCCCCAATCTCTCTCTCTCTCCCTCTCTAAAACCCTAACACCCAATCTCTCTCTCTCTCTCTCTCTCTCTCTCTCTCTAGAACCCTAACACCCAATCTCTCTCTCTCTCTCTAATGACCTAACCTCGAACAACTTTCTCTATCAGCCATAACCAACATTCTCTCTCTCTCTCTTCTCTCAAAATCCCTAACCCCCAATGTTTC
Source organism: Pseudotsuga menziesii (assembly GCA_001517045.1). Classification (NCBI taxonomy): domain Eukaryota; kingdom Viridiplantae; phylum Streptophyta; class Pinopsida; order Pinales; family Pinaceae; genus Pseudotsuga; species Pseudotsuga menziesii. Next base: position 361,943 of record LPNX010566751.1, read on the forward strand.
TCTTTTTATCTCTCTCTCTCTAAACCCCCTAACCCCAACCTCTCTATCTGTCTAAACCCTTAACCTTCAATCTCCCTCTCTCTCTAAAAAACTAATCCCCAATATCATTCTCTCTCTTAACCCCTAACCTTCAATCTTTCTCTCTCTACACTTCTAAACCTGAATCTATGGTTTCCTCTCTCTCTCTCTCTAACATCCTAACCCTAAACCAATTTCTCTATCACCCCTAAACTACATTCTCTCTCTCTCTCTAAATACCTAACCCTAAATATCTCTCTTTCTATTTCTCTCTCTCTAAACCCCCGAACCCCAACCTCTCTCTCTCTCTAAACCCTTAACCTTCAATCTCCCCCTCTCTATAAACAACTAATTCCCAATCATGTTCTCTCTCTCTCTCTCTCTCTAATCCCTAACCCTCAATCTCATTTTATCTCTAAAATTGTAACCTCCAATGTTTCTTTGTCTCTCTCTCATAAAACCCCTAACCCCTAATCTATCTCTCTCTCTCTAATCCCATGACCTCGATTCTCTCTCTCCCTAAACCTATAACCACGAATCTCTCTTTCTCTCTCTCTCTCTCTCTCACTCAATCTAAACCCCTAACCCTAACCCCCAATATCTCGTTCTCCCTCTAAACCGCTAAACCCTAGTCTCTCTTTTACAACCCCTATCCTCGCATATCACACTCTCTGTGAACCCCTAACCACCATTCTCTCGCTCTGTGAACCCCTAACCCCCAATATCTCACTCTCTCTCTCTAAACCACTAATCCCATATCTCTATCCTTTGATCTCTCTCAATATATATACACCCCTCAACCCCAATGTCTCTCTTTCTCTAAACTGCTATCCCATAATCTCTGTCTCTCTAAAACCCTAACCTACAATCCCCCTCTCTCTCTAAAATCCTAACGTCCAATCTCTCTCTCTCTCTCTCTATCTATCTTAACCACTAACCACCAATCTCTCTTTCTATAACCCCTAATCCTCTCTCTCTCTCTATAAACCCTTAACCCTTAATCCCCAATCTCTCTCTCTCTCTCTAACTAAACCACTAACCCTCAATCTCTCTCTCTCTCTCTCTCTAAACTCCTAAACCCCAGTATCCCTCTCTCTAAACTCCTAACCATTATTATATCTCTTTCTCTCTCTCTAAACCCTAAAACCCTAATGTCTTTCTCTTTGTGAACCCCTAACATTGAAACTCTCTCTCTGTAAGCCCCTAACTATCAATCTCTCTCTCTCTCTCTCTCTCTCTAAACCATAAAACCCTAATTTTTTTCTCTTTGTGAACCCTTAACATCGAAACTCTCTCTCTCTAAACCCCTAACCTCCAATCTCTCTCTTTTTGTCTCTCTCTCTAAACCCCTAACCGCCAATCACTCTCTCTTTGTAAACCCCTAACCTCAAATCTCTCTCTCTCTCTCTCTCTCTCTCTATCCATCTATCTATATGAACAACTAACCACAAATATCTCTCTTTAAAATGTTATCCCCCAATCTCTCTCCCTCCCTCTATCTCTCTTAACCACTAACCCCCAGTCTCTCTCTTTCTATTTCTCTCTCTCTAAACCCCTAACCTCCAATCTCTCTCTCTAACCCTTAACCCTCTATGTCTTTCTCTCTCTATCTATAAGCCCTTAATCCCCAATCTCTCTCTCTCTCTCTATCTATCTCTGTCTAAACCACTAACCTTTAATCTATTTTTCGTTATCTTTAAACTCCTCAACCCCAATCTCTCTCTCTCTCTCCCTCTCACTCTAAGTTCCTAACACCTAGTGTTTGTCTGCGTGTGTGTGTCTATTTAAACCCCTAACCTTCAATTGATATTATCTCTCAACCTATAACCTCCAATCTCTCTCTCTATTCTTAACCCCTAACATTGAATCTCTCTCTAAATATCTCTTTAAACCTCTAACCTACAACCTCTCTCTCTCTCTCTCTCTCTCTCTCTATAAACGCCTAACCTACAATATCATTCTCACACACACTCTCTCTCTCTTTATCTACCTAATTCCTAACCCTATTCTCTCCCTCTAAACCCCTAACACCCAACCTCTCTCTCTTTCTCTCTTTGAACCCATAACTCTCAATCTCTATCTCTATCTCTCTCTCATTGTCTAAAACCCTAACCAACTCTTTCTCTCTCTATCTCTCTCTAAACACCTAACATCCAATCTCTCTCTCTCTCTCTCCCCCTCCCCTTATCTCTCTCTCTCTCTCTCTCCCCCTCCCCTTCTCTCTCTCTCTCTCTCGGTGTCTAAACCACGAACTCTTAATATGTTTTTTCTCCCTCTTTCTCTCGCTTTAAAATCCTAAACCCCAATCTCTCTCTCTCTCTCTCTCTAAACTCATAAGCCCGAATCTCTCTCTTTCTCTCTCTAAACCCCTAGCCACCAATATGTCTATCTATGTGTGTGTGTGAGAGAGAGAGAGAACCCCTAACATCCAATCTCTCCCCTAACCAACAATATCTCTTTCTTTATAAACCCCTAACCTCAAATTCTCTCTCTCTCTCTCTCTCTCTCTCTCTATCCAAACACCTAACCCCAAATATCTATCTCTAAAATCCTAAATCCTAACCTCCAATCTCTCCCTCTCTCTCACTAGACCCCTTAGTGATAATCTTTCTCTCTCTCTCTCTCACACACACACTAGACCCCTTACTGCTATCTCTCTCTCTCTCTCTCTAAATCACTAACCCCAAACTCTCATTCTCACTGGCTCTCTGTCTCTGTCTCTCTAAATTGTCCCTCTCCATCCCAACTCAGAACCTCCAATCTATCTATTTTTCTAAACCCCTAACCCCCATCCTCTCTTTCTCTAAAAAAGTTTAACCTCCAATCTCTCTCTCTCTATAAAACCTTAATATCCCATCTCTCTCTCTATCTAAAGCCCTATTCCCCAATCTCTCTCTCTCTGAGCCCCTAATCCAAACCTCTCTCTCTCTCTCTCTCTCTAAATCCCTAACCCCAATCTCTCATTCTCACTAGCTTTGTATCTCTGTCTTTGTAAATTGATAACCTCCTATCCCTCTCTATCCCAACCCATAACCTCTAATATATCTCTCTTTATAAACCCCTAACCCCTATCATCTCTCTCTCTATAAACCCTTAAAATCCAATCTCTCTCTCTCTCTATGCCCCTAATCCCCAATATCTCTCTCTCCAAGCCCCTAATCCCTAATCTTTCTTTCTCTTTCTCTCTTTAAGTCCCTAACTCCAACTCTCTCTCTACTTTAATTTATATCTCTCTCTAAACCTATTATCCCCAATATCTCTCTCTCTCTCCTTCCATCCCCTCCTCCCCCCCTCACTCTCTATTCTTAACCCATAGCCTTAAATCTCTGTCTATATATCTCTTTAAACCTCTAACCTACAACCTCTCTCTCTCTCTCTCTAAACCCCTATCCTAGAATATCATTCTCTCTCACACACTCTCTAAACTCCTAAGCCCAATTCTCTCTCTATCTCTAGACCCCTAACACCCAAAATATCTCTCTCTAATGCTTTCTTTAAACCTCTAACCTACAACCTCTCTCTCTCTCTCTCTATAAATCCCTAACCTACAATATCATTCTCTCACACACACTCTCTAAATTGCTAACATCCTATCCCTCTCTATCTCAACTCAGAACCTCTAATCTATCTCTTTTTATAAACCCATAATGCCCAACCTCTCTCTCTCTAAAAACCTTTAACCTCCAAATTCTCTCTCTCTCTCTCTCTCTCTCTCTCTATAAACCCTTAACATCCCATCTCTCTCTCTCTCTCTCTCTCTCTCTCTCTCTCTAAACCCTTAGCATCCCCTATGGTGAGAATTTCTCCTCAGAAAAAAAAAGGAATGGAAATATTGCTTAAACAAAGCTGCGAATTGAAACTAAGATAATCTAAGAAAGACTAAGTAAATGGAAGCTACGGTAAACTAAATTTAAGAGCAAATAACAGAAAGAAAGATGGAGATGCAGCCCTTGTGAACCCCTCTACACACAGTGGGTTAGGGTTCCACCTCCAAAACCTGCAAAAAAAACCTAAGCTACTAGACCTGCAAACAATGTCAATGAAAAACTGCAAATAGAGATTAGGGTTAGAAAGTAAAAACAAATGAAACAAGCACAAACAGAGATTATACCTCACTTAGGTGGAAATGGGCCACCATGCCCTAGCTCATGGGAGGACCTCTCTCTTGGTTGGGAAGCAATGGTTTGGAAAAATGGAAATGGAGGAGAGGGAGAGTGGGTGGTTTGAGAGCAAGAGGTCTCAAAGCATCCACGAGCAACATAACAATAGGCAAGTGAGGAGTGTTTTGAGAGTGACCCCCCACCCTCCTTATATAGTTTTTCCAAGGGGTTTTAGGGTTTTAAGCCCTTGGTCCAAGCTTTAGCCCCTTTTTTGGGCCTTTAGCCCCTTCTGCCCTAACTTTAGCCCCTTTCAGGGTTTTAGCCCCTTTTTGAGGGCTTTAGCTCCAAGGGGTCTATTTTGGGCTCTTTTTTGGGGTTTTTAGCCCTTTTCTTCATCCTTGGGCTCTTTTGGAGGTGTGGGGGTCAAATGGAAGGTCATGGAAGGTCTTATGGAGTGAAATGAGTGTTGTGAGATGGTGTCCATGGGTGGTGTAGGCCATTGAGAGCTATGTGGGGGGATTTTTGGGTTAACAGATAGACCCCTGATGTGTGAGGGTAGGAGATAAACATATGGCCGATGGACATCATAGGATTTGTTGTTGAGAGGTGGTGCTTCGGGGGCTGGGGCATGGTGGCTTTTGGTTTTGTATTAATTTGGTTCCCATCAATGGGTGAGATAGAATAGATGTGTGACATGTATATGGACGAGGCATGCATTCCCATGCTCGTGACAATGTCAAAAGAATCATTTGATCTATGCTCTAAAATACAAGAGCCAATCATATACAACTGATGTTACAATGATGGTTGCCTCTCATGTGAGGCTAAATACAATACTGATCTAGTACATTGGATCCATGGCATTCTCATGGAATGCTACATCTTCATGACTGATGGTCTGCTGGATCTGGAATGGTACATAGCTGTATGGAATCGCTGATTGAGAGTTAGAGTCTCTATGGTACAAGTATGCTGCATCAATCATAAAGGTATATCAAAGCACTGCTGGGGCCTCTGATCACTATCTCCAACACAACCCAAAAATCACAAGGGAGATAATGTGTTTAGGTCCCTCGAGTGGAGTCACCAATGTGCTAGAGTCAGGAGACATCCGGGGTCTTCAACCGAGTACTATGTGGAACAAACCCTGTACGAATCTCAACGGTGCGATGATGGAGTTGAAGTCAAGCACGAGAGAAACAACCATCCTGAGAGGCACTAAGGACTCCTCTCAAGTGGTCCAAGGAACTCATTAATGATGTTAATGAAACCAAGGTACAGGGACCTTTGAGTCTATCCTCTGGAATATGTGTGTTGGCGTCGACAGAGGGAGACCTACCCCTAGCCAGGGCAATGATGTTTCCTTGACAAGGAGTGCAAGGGATAAGTGAAAGGTGTGAAGCAATCTACGGATTGACTCACTGAATTGGGGGGGAAGGGGATGGAAGGGGAAAACTGAACAGGGGTAGGGGGAGAGTGGGAGACTCAAACTTCTATTTTTCAGAGTATGATGGCAGGGCAGACCAGGCAGTAAATGAAACTTGACTCATGGGAATGGGATCATAGATGTAATACTGGGGATGTCACTGCAGATGGGAAATACTTGGAGGAGGTGGACATTTTTGATACTAATGGGATCCAAGGAAGACACATTGCAGAGTACTTTGAACAAAGGCAACCCAATGTGGGGATGCTACCAAACTGTTTTCAATGGGGTGGTGTCTAGGGACACCGTTGTGGTATGATCTCATGGATTTTTGGTGAGCCCGAGAAGGTAAGTGATCGATGGTGCTTTCAAGTTTAGAGAGTCTGAAAGCACGAAGAAGACTCCAGTGGCGGCTCTTTTTTGTTGGTAGTCTCCTGTGTCCGAAAAAGGATAAAAGTATACATAGGATAGCTCATCCATCCTAGAGGGAATGAGAGACTTCTTTACTGTTGGTAGTCCAATAAGGCCGGAAAAGGTTAAACCTATACTGATTGGATGGTCATTCAAATACTTTTATGAGCATGAATGAAACCAAGTTTGCTCGGTGATCTTTTCTTATTGAGATGGCTGGAAAAGAGCTTAACGACAACCGATGGTGAGATTTTTCGTAAAGTGCGACCCCTCTACTCGAGAAAGCACAAAAGTATGCAGAGGGGAATGATCTTGGCTTGCGTGTGCCAAGGAGTTCCTTTTCATGAAATGGTTTACATGGTCTACAAAAGGACATAAATGAGATGATGTAGACGCCCTTTCCTATACTTTAGCAAGCGGGAAAGGAAGCAGTTGTGCTTGACGATCTTTTCATTGTTTTAAGGAGTCAGAAAAGAGCTTAAACGAAACTCCAATGTGGTCCAATTGCGGTGGCACAAGCGGTGCCCCTATGTTGGGATGGTGGACAGAGGTCCACAGGTCATCCACGCAGTATGGACAGAGCAGAAGGCTCTCAAACATACCAATACATGCATGGGATAGATTACGACAGAGGCTTGCGAGATGATGCAGCAGAGGCACGCAAACCGAGGTGGCTCTCGGACAGAGGTCAGGAGAGCGTGTGTGTGTGTGTTAATATGGATGGACTTGAGCACATGCGATGTGAGTACAAGTCCGGAGGAATTTATATTCCAAATATGTGCAAGAAAAGAAATCATTTTGTGGACAGTGGTCCAAAGGTCTGTGTAAGGTGCAGTAAAAAGAAAAGACAATCTATGTGTTAAAAATACAAAATAAAAGCTAAAATTACATTTCTTAATGGGCGGCAGTCTAAGGACACTTCTATGTCAAATACATGGAAGAAAAACAAAGGGTTTTGCGGATGATGGTCTAGATGTCCGAGTAAGGTGTAGTGAAAAAGAAAATTATAAATACAAAAAGTAAAATTATAGTACAATCCTTAACGGGCGGTGGCCCAACAGCTTGCATGAGTAGCGGTCAGGAAGTGTAATACAAGTATCGGTCCGCAGACATTCGCATCGTCATGTCATGGCTTTTGAATTGAGGTGACTTGTGGGAAATGGTCCTAAAAATGATTTATTAAACATAAGATGATGGTCTCATAAGGAAATGAAAATTTGATCCCGAAGGTGTGAGAGGTGTCTCAAATAGATTCCGGATGACTTTTGACTAGCAGTTGATGGTGCTGCCTTTGATTTTTGCTGAAAAACATTGAAAAACAAGAAAAATAAAATGAAGTGACTCATTGGTGATGTTAAGTGTAAAATTTATTAAGGTAGAGCCCATTGCAGGGGTTCTCCAAGAGTTTTCCATCAGAGTCAATGAGGGTGTATGCCCCTTTGAGGTTGTGGAAGTCTGTTCAAACGTGGTATCCTATTTTTTATTCACGAGAATAGGATTAGAAATCCAAGTTGTGTATGCAATGGGATAAATGAAGATGGTTGTGCACAGCTTCTCTATCTCAGCTTTCATCGCAGCCACTTTGGATGGATGGATGGGCCGTTGCTTCTGGCGGACAGGTGCCACATCAGGCCATGTGTTGATGTGGTGTTCCACGATGGATGGATCTAAGCCAGGCATTTTAGTATATGACCAGGCGAAGATGTCATGGAATTCTTGAAAGAGAGCGGTGTAGGCATCGATCTCTTCTGGGGAGCAGGATGCCCCCAGCATGATTTGTTCAATGATATCAGAGTTGGTTGAGATGTCGATTTTAATTGTTGGCGAAATGTTTTCCATGTTCCCTTGTTCAAAGGCATCGAGTGCTGGGATTGGGTTCTTGAACTAGTCAACCTTCCCATGGATGAAATAATTGGTCTCCACAAAAAACTGGTTGGACAACGACACCAGCTCTTCCGAGAGGAAGAACGAGCGATGGTGCACGTCATCCCATGCGTATTCCGGGGCGGTTAGAGCTTCAAGTATCTCCTCGTCGTTGTTGAAGCAATGAAGTGACAGGTCTAATGGACCATCGTTGGAGATGGGGATGAGCTAGTCTGGGGAACTAGACATCATGTAAATGGACATGGTGTCGGATGAAGGAGGTGGTGGTGGGTGAAATTCTTCGTTCAAGGTGATCTCAAAGTCAAGGGAATGGTGGCGGAGGTCAGCAAGAGCCATTCAAAATTCGGGCAGGTCTAGGCAATGGTGGGAGTAATGTACATACAAGCCGCAAAGGGTGCAAGCATGGTTTGTCCTTAATGCCTTGTTATTTACTACTGGCGTGGTTGGGATTTCAACCATGGGGATGTTTTCATTCATATCCATGGCATCCAGATGCGCATGGATCACTGGGATTTTAGGGAAATTCTGAGTTGGATGGCCCTATTATTCACAGACAGTGCAAGGTGGGACTGGCCATGGTTCTGTAGTGGCTTTGGTGTTCTTTCCCCTCACCCTTTTGGGTTGGGGCGGTGCAGGTACAGGTGTGGCGGTTGGATTATGTGGACCGGGTGGGGGGTGAGGTTCAACCACAATAGGTTGCAATGGAGTTAACACAACTTGGGGCATTGCTGGTTGAGCTGGTGGATCTAAATACCACACTGGGATCCCCAACGTAAGGTTGGGTAGGCTTAAGGTGGCCATGACTAGCTTTCCCATGAAACCAGGTGGGGGAAAGAGGAAGGGAATTGTATGGACCAGAGATGAGCCCACATAACTTCCAGCTGGTTGCATGTGGGGGTGAGGTTATGGTTGTGGTTGCATGTAATGTTGCTGCTGTAGGTGATGTTGCGGCTGCTATTGGTGTTGTGGCTAGGGACGATGTTGTGATTGTGGTTGGGGTTGTGGCTGCGGTTTCTATTTGGGTGCAGCGGTGCTTGATGAGACCATGCACAAGTCCGTAGTTTGATTTTGTGTCGGTGGTGGTGACACGAATGAGAAAGGAGCCATCATGGTGGGATCGATAAACAACCCAGGGCCCACATTCAACAGTGGGGAGGATGGTGTGTTTTCAACCATAGTGTTGGTTGCAAGGATGACATTAGCATGTGCGGGTGCCCCTTGTGGCTTGGTGGTGGTGATGGTAGGGATAACGTTGGCAGGTGCTGTTAACCCTTGCAGATCATGGTAGGTGAGCTGGTCAACCACCACAATATTCCCTTCATGGGGGAACAACATGAGGTGGAAGACATTTGATGCTACGGCTCGCATGGCGTACATGTAACTCCTCCTGAGGAGGAGGTTGTAATCCTGTTGAGCGTTGACGACTTCGATGTCGATCATGACTGTCTTCCCAGCTGACATGATGGGGACATGGGGGAGGACTCCTTAGGATTTAGTGGGGTGTCCATCATAAGCCCACAGGGTCATGGAGGATGGTTGCAGAATCAGTGATCCAAGATTCTGCCAAACCAAGGTATACATGACACACGTGGATGCCCCCTCATCCACTATGCATTGGTACACAACCAAGTTCTAGACGGATACTAGGATTTGGAAGGCGATAGTGGAGGGCATGCACAGCTCTCTGTTCTCTGTATCAAATGTGATTAGCTTGGAATCAGAGGGGTCTACTGCCCCTAGAGTGACTAGTAAGGATTTCCGCTGCGTTGGGCACATTTTAAGTACCTCAAGAGTAGACATGGTGGTTGGAATTTGGGCCAAATCGTCCACAATGCTATAGTTGACTGCAGCTCTAGTTGTGGCGTTATTGGTAATTTTGCGTATGAGGGGGAACGGGAACGAGGGTAATTAGAGAGGTAGGTTTGTTTTCTTAGATGTGGATGCTGCTGATGAGTCGGTAGGTTCGGTGGTAGTACCGTGATGATTTCGTCTAGTCTATAAGTTGACCTCTTCAGTGGTCATGGTCATCAGGTGGTGAAAACCTGTTTTGGCCATAGGCGGTGCCCTCGGAGCATTGGGATTGGCCTACAGAGGGGGAGCCATTACCACTAATCCTTGGACTGGTAGTGGGTTTGGAAGCACCATGGGAGGAGGTCCTTGTGGTGCCTAGTTGGGTTGTGCTTGAGTGGGGGCATTGGCTGCCTGTTGGGCCTCATTTTGAATGGATTGCTTAGCGTGATCCATGAGGGGACACTCAAATGTGTAATGCCCATAAACATCATAGAGTGTACAAGGTTGGTTTGTGCACAATGGAGCAGTGTGTCTTGGTGGATTCTGCCTTGGGGGGTTTTGGGCTGGCCAGTTAGCCGTGACATTAGTGGGAGGGTTCAATTGCTGACTGCCTCCCTACAATTGGTTATTGCCTTGGTTGTGGGGTCGGTTGTTTCTAGCTTTCCCTTTTTGATTGTTGCGAGCAGGCTGGTTGGGACGGTTTTATTGTGTGAACACTTGTCCCAATGGAGCGGGTGGAGAGGGTGGAGTGGGGGTGGGGGCTTGAAATTGTTGCATTGGTGGTGCATAGTATATTTGTGGTGGTGTGGTGCCATGAATGTGGGCATTTTCCCCACATACTATTGTGTTGGCCAAGCCATGGCCTGAGCCTACTACAGTGGTGCAGGTTGTTGCCCCGGACTGAGACATCATTCTAGCATAGTCCAGAGCTTGGTTTTGATAAGAAACATTAGCCATGTTGCTTGGTTGTGGTGTCACGATAGGTGGTATCGGTCGAGGCTATGCTTGTTGGGAGATTGACCCTATGATTCCATTCACAACGTGGGATGCCCTCAGTGCATCATGGTAAGAGGTACTTGGACAGGGAGCATTTGTAATGATAGTGTACAAGTATCTAGACTGGGCATAAATGAGATCAAATTGTTGGGCCTTCAATATGGCCTCTTCTTCAGATTGGGGATGTTCAGATGCGACGTCCTTTACGATTTGTGGGAGAAAAGTCTTGAGGAACCAATCTAAGAATATCCTGTCATCAAGTTGGATCTTACACAAGCTATAGCACCACCGCCACTCATGGATATGATCAGTGATGTGAGTGGCGGTGTTTTGGTGACAGGATAGTAGGATCTCCACCCCCTCGTCATATCTAATAGGGAGTTGGAAATACTATAGGAACATGAAGGCTAGGGAGTTGAAGTCATGGTACTTGTCTTGTGGCAGCTCAATGTACCATTTGGGCGCAACACCTGTAAGGGTGTGTTGGAACAGCCTCATCCCGATGGAGTCTTCTACAATGCTATTGGATGAGCACCATAAATGGAATGCCATTATATGATTTTGGGGACATTCCTCGGCTTTACCCTCAAACTTTGGGAAGTCTGATGGCAGCTTCGTTGGCATAGGTGGATAGAAAACTTGGTGGAGGATGGGATCATTTTTTAATCTATCCAAGTAAGGTAAGTTCAAATGAGCCATGAAGGGTAGATTTGAACCCAAGTTGATGTGGGATGGGGCTGCAATGGGGGTGGGTTTTGCAGGTGCATAGTGCATCTGCACAGTTGGGGGTGCTTGTGGTGGTACCATGGAGGATGGGCCAATGCCCCCAAGTGTTGTGGGTGGGATAGTGTGGGTAGCGGGGGCATTTCCCCCATGAATGGTGGTAGGGGAAATGTGGGTGGTCGGTGCACTGCCCCCCTATGTGGTAGGGGGGACAATGTGTGTAGAGGGGCCACTGCCCCCATGTGTTACTACTAGGCCAGCTTGGCTGGCAACTATTGGTGGTGGAAATTGGATAATGATAGTCTGCATGATTGTTCTTGGACCACTTGCCATGTTGTGGGTGACAAGTTGTGATGTGGACATCGGTCCACTTTCTAAGGTTAGGCCGAAAAATGGATCCGAGTTTGCAGTAGCCATGGGGCTAGATGGTGCAGTGTGGAGGTCTGGTTAAGACTGATATGGGTATGAATCAGAATCAGAGGCTGTGTGGCCCTCTAATGGTGTGGGAGATCGCTGAGAATGGCTACGACGGTGCTGACTGAGTGTTCCAAATGGCGGTGGTTCACCTCTCAGGCGTGAGGAAGATCATGGAGGATCAATTGTGTTTGCTTTGGTGGATGAAACTGGAGGGTATGAAATTTGGACCCTGGTTTCAATGGCTTCCTATTGGCTGAAGGTGGTCTCTCAGCCACCAAGACTACTGGAAGACAGCACTTGGCTTGTTCCTCACAGGTGCTTCTACTCAATCGGAAGGGGTTGTTTCCCGTTTCGCTTGGCAATTCCTCTCAGCGGCCAACTACTTTGGGGTTCCTGTGGTACTCGTCACAATGAGTTTCTGGGCAAAGCCCAAGTACTTCCCATAGTTGAAGCAGTCAAGGACTTATGTTCTGAAAGACTGCATAATTGATTGAACTTAGTGTAAATTTGGTAAATTTTAAGGCTTACTCAGCGTCATGAACTGAGTTGGGTTAATTATTTGGTATGGTGTGTTGGTTTGCTTGTTTGTTCTAGTATTTGGTTTGCAATATGGTTTATGAATTCATGGTAGAGTTCACATCATGGTTTTGTATGCAAACATAAATAGAAATTTGTAAGAAAATATGGTGATTAACCCTGAATTGTTGGCCTAACTAAATGTCTACCTCTCAGTGGTATTCTTCTTCAACCAAGAGAAGGTGCTGGGATCTCAACACAATGGGACTAAGCCCATTTGTAGATCCTCAGGTCACCTCCCAACTGCTAGGTTGGTCAACAAGAAGGACACTTAGTGCCGTGAGAAGCCCTCCTTCTCTACCCCCTCTACCTTCCAGGTCACATGGTTTTAGTGGTTTAGGAAAAATACCATGGAGTGCCTAGATCTATACAAGATTTCCCTTCGTCGTATCCCAGAATACCCTGGAGGGTGATGACTGGGTAGAGGATTAAGGGGGTAGCAAGATGGTTAATTTTAGGTTACTTTTAGTTAGGCTAGTTCATTTTATTAAACCTTAATGATTGATTTAGCATATACACTTTGTTCATGGATTTATTTGCAGAAAATGAAAACTGGAATGAAAAGAGACCTACAATGGAGGACAGAGGCGGATGGGCCACACTAACAGTCCTCTGAAACTGAAAATTGCTACTAATTAAAATAAAAACAACTTTTGTGTGATAGGCTGCACATTTCTAACCAAATCCCGTGAGGGGGCCGTGAGATTTTTCCAGAAATGAGGGAGGGGGTCACACAAAATGCCAAAACAGCTCCAACTTGAGCTCCTAGGCTGAAGTCACACCTGTATAAGGATTAAGTGCACCCTGGGTGCACCTGTCTGGGGATTAAGTGCGCCTTGTCTCACCTTTTCCCCTGATAAGAGTGACCTGCTCCAGAAAGTGGTGTTTTGGTGACGCAGGGTCAGATCTGGCTGACAGTAATTTGTACTAAGGTCAGTCTAACTTGGATTTTCCTAGTAGAGGATTCGGCACTGACAGAAATAAGAAATAAAGTATATTTAAATAGATCTAAACTAAGATTTATGAAAACTAGGGTAAAAACTGAAAAACTTGAAAAATTGAAATTTTTTGCCTAGGGATCCCATGGGATTGACCTAGGGGAGTCGCCAAATCTGTGGTGAGAATTTATCCTCACTATAGGGGTAATAATGGCTCCCTTGTGCCTTTATGGCACAAGGGTAGGTTCCTACCCTTAGAAAGCATGTAAAAAACAGAATGGAAATATTGCTTAAACAGAGCTGCGAATTGAAACTAAGCTAATCTAAGCAAGACTAAGTAAATGGAAGCTACTGTAAACTAAATCTAAGAGTAAATAACATAAATAAAGATGGATATGCAGCCCTTGTGAACCCCTCTACACACAGTGGGTTAGGGTTCTGCCTCCAAAACCTGCAAAGCAAACCTAAGCTACTAGACCTGCAAATAATGTCAATGAGAACCTGCAAATAGAGATTAGGGTTAGAAAGTAAAAACAAATAAAATAAGCGTAAATAGAGATTATACCTCACTTAGGTGGAAATGGGCCACCATGCCCTAGCTCATGGGAGCACCTCTCTCTTGGTTGGGAGGTAATGGTTTGGAGAAATGGAAATGGAGGAGAGGGAGAGTGGGTGGTTTGAGAGCAAGAGGTCTCAAAGCATCCATGCATAGCATAACAATAGGAAAGTGAGGAGTGTTTTGAGAGTGACCCCCCACCCTCCTTATATAGTTTTTCCAAGGGGTTCTAGGGTTTTAAGCCCTTGGTCTAGACTTTAGCCCCTTTTTTGGGCCTTTAGCCCCTTTCACCCTAACTTTAGCCCATTTCAGGGTTTTAGCCCCTTTTTGAGGGATTTAGCTCCTGGGGGTCTATTTTGGGCTCTTTTTTGGGGTTTTTAGCCCTTTTATTCATCCTTGGGCTCTTTTGGAGGTGTGGGGGTCAAATGGAAGGTCATGGAAGGTCTTATGGAGTGAAATGAGTGTTGTGAGATGGTGTCCATGGGTGGTGTAGGCCATTGAGAGCTATGAGGGGTATTTTTGGGTTAACATCCCCAATATCTCTCTCTCTAAACCCCTAATCCCCAATATCTCTCTCTCTAAGCCCCTAATCCCCAATCTCTCTCTCTCTCTCTCTCTCTCTCTCTCTCTAAATTCCTAACCGCAATATCTCATTCTCACTAGCTCTCTTTCTCTGTCTCTGTAAATCACTAGCCTCCTATCCCTCTCTATCCCAATCCATAAACTATAATATATCTCTCTTTCTAAACCCCTAACCCTTAACCTCTCTCTCTCTCTAAACCTTTAACCTCCAATCTCTCTCTCCCTTTGAACACGTAACATCCAATATCTCTCTCTAAGCCCCTAATCCCCAATCTTTCTCTATCTCTAGAACCCTAACAACCAAAATATCTCTCTCTAACTATCTCTTAATACCTCTAACCTGCAACCTCTCTCTCTCTCTCTCTCCCCCTCTATAAACCCCTAACCTATAATATCATTCTCTCACACACTCTCTCTAAATTCCTAAAATCTAATCTCTCTCTATCTCTAGACCCCTAACACCTAAACTATATATCTCTCTCTAACCCCCTTTATCTCTCTCTCCCTCTCTAAAACCCAAAACATCAATATATCTCTCCCTCTTTATCTGTCTAAACCCTTAAACATCATTCTCTCTCACTATCTATATAATCGCTAGCCCCCCCTCTCTCTAAACCCATAACACCCATCCTCTCTCTCTTTCTCTCTTTTAACCCATAACCCTCGATCTCTCTATCTCCCTATCTCTCTCTTTCTCTAACGTCCTAACCTCGAACCACTCTCTCTATCACCCCTAACATACATTCTCTCTCTCTCTAAATCCCTAGCCCCCAATATCTCTCTTTCTATTTCTCTCCCCCTAAACCCCCTAACCCCAAACTCTCTCTCTCTAAACCCTTAACCTTCAATCTCCATCTCTCTCTAAACAACTAATCCCCTATAGCATTCTCTCTCTTAAGCCCTAACCTCCAATATCACTCTCTAAACTTCTAAACCTGAATCTATGTCTTCCTCTCTTTCTCTCTAATCCATAACCCTCAATATCATTTTATCTCTAAACATGTAACCTCTAATGTTTCTTTTTATCTCTCTCTCTCATATTACCCCTAACCCCCAATCTCTCTCTCTCTCTCCCTAAACCCGTAGCCCCAACTCTCTCTCTCTCTCTCTCTCTCCATCTAAACCCCTAACCCTAACCCCTAATACCTTGTTCTCCCTCTAAACTACTAAAACCTAGTATGTCTCTCTTACAACCCCTATGCTCACATCTTGTACTCTCTCTGAACCCCTAACCACCATTCTCTCTCTCTCTCTAACCCCTAACCACTAATATCTCTCTCTCTCTAAATTTCTTACCTCCAATCTCTCTCTCTCTCTCTCCTTCCCTTTCCATTTTCCTCTATCTAGACCACTAATCACGTATATTTATCTTCCCACTTATTTCTCTCAAATCTCTCTCTCTAAATCCCTAACCCCCAATCTTTCTCTCTTGAAACCCCTAACCTCCAATATCTCTCCCTCTCTCTCTATTTAAACCCCTAACCGCCCATCTCTTTCTATTTCTTTCTCTCTCTCTCTCTCTAAATTCCTAACCCTTAGTCTTCCTCTTTCTCTCTCTCTTTCTAAACCTCTAACCCAAAATCTTGTTTTGTCTCTCTCTAAACCTCTAATTCCCAATCTTTCTCTCTCTCTCTAAACCCCTAACCTCAAATGTATCTATCTCTCTATTTATAATACCCTAACCCCCAAACCATTTTCTCTCTCTCTCCCTCTCTAAACCCCTAACACCCAATATCTCTCTTTCTTTCTCTCTCTCTCTCTAATGTCCTAACCTCAAACCACTATCTCTATCACCCCTAACCTACACTCTCTCTCTATAAATCCCTAATCCCCAATATCTCTCTTTCTATTTCTCTCTCCCTAAACCAGTAACCCCCAACCTCTCTATCTCTCTAAACCCTTAACCTTCAATCTCCCTCTCTCTCTAAACAACCAACCCCCAATCATGTTCTCTCTCTAAACCCCTAACCTCCAATATATCTCTCTCTAAACTTATAAACCTGAACCTATGTCCTCCTCTCTCTCTCTAATCCCTAACCCCCAATCTCTTTTTATCTCTAAACATGTAACCTCCAATGTTTCTTTGTCTCTCTCTCATAAAACCCCTAACCCCCAATCTCTCTCACTCTCTCTAATCCCATGACCTCCATTCTCTCTCTCCCTAAACCCATAGCCCCAACTCTCTCTCTCTCTCTCCATCTAAACCCCTAACCCTAATCCTCAATATCTCGTTCTCCCTCTAAACCACTAAACCCTAGTCTCTCTCTCTTACAACCCCTTTGCTCCCATCTCGTACTCTCTCTGAACCCCTAACCACCATTCTCTCTCTCTCTAAACCCCTAACCAACGTTCTCTCTCTCTCTAAATTTATAACCTCCAATCTCTCTCTCTCTCTCCTTTCCTTTCCATTTTTCTCTCTCTAGACCACTAATCCCGTATATTTATCTTCCTACTTATCTCTCTCCTCAATTATCACTCTCTAAATCCCTAACCCCCAATCTCTCTCTCTTGAAACCCCTAACCTCCAATATCTCTCCCTCTCTCTAAAACTATATCCCTCTCTATCTATTTAAAACCCTAAAACCCCATCTCTTTCTATTTCTTTCTCTCTCTCTCTCTAAATTCCTAAGCCTTAGCCTTCCTCTTTCTCTATGTCTCTAAACTTGACACCTAAACTATTTCTCTCTCTCTCTCTAAACCTATAACCCAAAATATCATATTCTCTCTCTCTAAACCCCTAACTACCAATCTCCCTAACCCCCAAACCATCTCTTTCTTTGTCTCCCTCTCTAAACCCCTAACACCTAATCTCGCTCTCTCTCTCTCTCTCTCTCTCTTTAACATCCTAACCCCGAACCACTGTCTCTGTCACCCCTAACCTACATTCTCTCTCTCTATAAATCCCTAATCCCCAATCTCTCTCTCTCTATTTCTCGCTCCCTAAACCAATAACCCCCAACCTCTTTGTCTCTCTAAACCCTTAACCTTCAATCTCCCTCTCTCTCTAAACAACTAATCCCCAATCATGTTCTCTCTCTAAACCCCTAACCTCCAATCTCTCTCTCTCTAAACTTTAAAAGGTTAATCTATTTCTTCCTCTCTCTCTCTCTCTAATTCCCTAACCCTGAATCTCTTTTTATCTCTAAACTTGTAACCTCCAATGTTTCTTTTTCTCTATCTCATCAAACCCCTAACTCCCAATCTCTCTCTCTCTCTCTCTCTCTCCATCTAAACCCCTAAACCTAACCCCCAATATCTCATTCTCCCTCTAAATCGTTAAACCCTAATCTCTCTCTCTTACAACTCCTATCCTCCCATATCACGCTCTCTCTAAACCGCTAATCATAATTCTCTCTCTCTAACCCCTAACCACTAATCTCTCTCTATCTTTAAACTCGTAACCTTCAACCGCTCTCTCCCTCACTCCTTCTTTTTCCATTTTGTTCTCTCTAGACCACTAATCCCGTATATTTATTTTTCTACTTCTCTCTCTCTCTCTAAAACCTTAACCCCCAATCTCTCTCTTTCTAAGGCCCTAACCTGTAATCCCTCTCTCTCTCTATCTAAAACCCTAACCCTCTCTTTCTATCAAAACCCATAATCTACAATCTCTCTCTCTAAACTCCTAACCCACAATCACCCCTTTTCTCTCCTTCTCTCTCTAAAATCATAAACCCTAATATCCCTCTTTCTTTGTCTCTCTCTCTCTAAACCCCGCACCCCATAAATCCCCCCCCCCTCTCTCTCTCTCAAAACCATGAACCAAAATCTGATTCTCTCTCTCTCTCTCTCTAAACCCCGCACCCCATAAATCCCCCCCCCCTCTCTCTCTCTCAAAACCATGAACCAAAATCTGATTCTCTCTCTCTCTCTCTCTAAACTCCTAAGCCCCAATATCTCTCTTTCTCTCTAAACCCATAAATGCTCGTCTATATTTCTCTCTCTCTCTAAATCACCATCCTCAAATGCATCTCTCTCTTTCTAAACCACTAACCGTGAATCTCTCTCTTTCTCTCTCTCCCTCTCAAAACATAGAATACCCAATCTCTCTCTCTCTAAAGTGATAACCCCCAATCACTCTCTCCCACCACCAACCTCCACTCTCTCTCTCTCTCTTTAAAACCCTAAACCCCAATCTCTATCTTTCTATTTCTCTCTCTAAATGCATAACCACCAACCACTCTCTCTCTCTAAACCCTTAACCTCCAATCTCTCTCTAATACCTTAAACCCTAATATCCATCTCTCCCTCTCTCTCTCTCTCGCTCGCTCTATCTATCTAAACCCGTAACCTCAAATGCCTCTATAAACCCTTAACACCCAATATCTCTCTTTTTCTTTCTCTCTCTCTAAATCTGTAACCCCCAACCTATCTCTCTCCCTAAACCCTTGAACTCAAATCTCCATCTCTCTCTTACCAACTAATCCCGAATCATGTTCTCTCTCTAAACCCCTAACCTCC
>LPNX010566751.1:388221-470241 GCA_001517045.1 Pseudotsuga menziesii
TATCATGACATTTCATCTATGGTGCTTGTCAAAGATCATCATGGATGACTCAAGCAGACTCAAGTTGTTCCAACGCACCCTCATAGGCGCCATAGCCAAGTGGTACATTGAGCTTCTGCAAGCCACCTACCCAAGCTTCAACTCTTTAGCCTTCATGTTCGTGCAGTATTTCCAACTCCCTGTCCTCTATGACGAGGGCATGGAGATACTCCTATCTTACTGACAAAATACAACAAATCATATAACTGACCACATCCACGAGGGGAGGAAATGTCAGAGCTTGTGCAAGATTCAGCTGGAAGATAGAATAACCACCCATAGCTAAGGATGTCGCCTATGAGCACCCCTAGTCTGAGGAAGATACCATATTGAAGGTACAACAATTTGATTTAACTTATGCACAGTCAGGGTACCCGTACACCATTCTTCCTAACTCTCCCCGTTTCAGTACCTACCATTGTGACAGACCGGGGGCATCCCATGCTACAGATGGAATTATAAGTTCGGTTTTCCATCACCCACAGTACCATGTGGCACCTCCTATGATGCCACCGCAACCAAGTAAAACCACTAGTGTTTCCCACTCTAACAAACCCCACGATTACTCAAGGTTGATGTCTCATTCTGAAGCCACAACCTCCTACGCACAACCTGTGCAGACTCCAACTTCTCCCGTACAATAGTATCCAGGACAAATGACCATATTTTTATCCCTTCCACATCCCCAAGTCTACTATGTACCACCTGTGAAAGCCGCTTTGGCCCCTGCCTCAACTCTGTTAGCATCCTTGGGACAAGTTTTTTCTCAGCAGAATCGTCCGAACCAACTAGAACCCAATAATCAACAAGGGAAAGGTATAAATAACCAAGCTAGGAATCATTGTAATAATCAACCATGAGGAGGTGGCTAATGGCCAAATCCTTCCAGCAATACTGGGGAAAACCAGCCACCTAAAAACCCCCAACAACAAAACCCACCTAGACACAATGCTCCATTACGCACAAATCATCCATGCAAACTATGTGACGTCTATGGGAACAATACACATGAATGCCCCCTCATGAGTCACACCAAGCAGGCTCTTCAGAACGAAGCTTACCATGACATCAATACGGAAACCCCAGCTCAAACTAACACAACAACACCAGTCCCTCCACCCATGGTGCTCCATAACCTGATACCACTCCGAGAATTGGTAGCAACCACACTTGTGCCCCCACCTGTTCCTGGAGCTCCCAACGCATCCCCTCCTATAGATACAGGGGTTCACCACCTGCTAGCTATGAGAAGAGGTCAACTTGCAGAACAGGAGAAATCAATATGGATCAACTACTGAAACCACTGATCCATCTGCAGTGTCCACGTCTAACATAACCAATGTCCCGCTTCACTTACCCCCGGAAGGGGAAACATGGGGACCACAATTTCTTGTGCGATGAATCGACAACAATTCCATAGCCAGAGCTACGGTAAAATACAACATCATTGATGACTTGTACCAATCACCTACAACCATGTCCACTCTGGAAGTATTAAAAACATGCTTGCCACAACGAAAATCATTGTTGGCTACGCTTGGCACTGTAGATATCTCCGAATCCAAACTAATCACATTTGAATTGGACAACGGAGAACCTCAAATGCCATTGACCATCACCTTTCCAAATTATGGCATCAATTTAGAATTTGTTTGTGCATCGATGCAACATAGACGAAGGGGCATCAACTTGCGTCATGTCAACATTGGTATGAAAGAAACTTGGATCCCCTCTCCTAAACTATCCACCAATATTCTGTGTGCTTATGATGGCCACCCCACAAAATATCAAGGCATCCTTCCACACGTCCCCATAAATTTAGCCAAAAAAATGGTGTTGACCGACATAGAAGTTGTCAATGCGCAGTTGGATTATAACCTTCTCCTAGGAAGTAGTTACATGTAAGATCTGTGGAATCCACTGTTGTCCACCTTATGATGTTCCCTCACGACGAGAAGATCCTAAAGTTGGACCAACTAAATTACCACGATCTGCAGTGGCCAATACCACCATCCAATTTTATCCCTACTATTTATACCACCTTTGACAGTGCAACCACCCCCTCTTTATTGGCAGCAGGATTTGGGTTGTTCGCTGACACTTCCATGACAACTTCCTTCCCCTTGGTACCACCTCCACTAGCACCAAGCAAGACAACAGATTTGTGCATCCTCTCATCTAGCACCAGTGCACCCAAACCACAACTGCAGCCACAACCCCAGTCGTAGTTCCAGCCCCATGCATAGTCGTACCTCAAACATAGTCATGATGGAATTACTAGGGCTCTCTCCCAGTCCATACAATTCCCTTTATTTTTACCCCATCCGACATTTTGAGCAAGTCAGTGATGGATGCCTTAAACTTACCCAATAATACATTGGGGATCCCCGTTTGGTACCTCGAACACCCCCGCTCAACCTCCAATTCCCCAATTTGTGTTGAATCATGTTCAACCCATTGCGGTCAAGACACGCCCCCCTCTCGGCCCACAAAATCCACCTCTCGCACTTGCTCTTGCCTCGACCCACCTAAAGAGGACTAGGGGAAAAAATCTAAAGCAACAGTTGAACCTCGATATATTCCACCATGTGTCATGTGTGACATAAAGGGTTACATGACCCAAAACTTTCTGAAGATCCACTTCCTTCGCACACACTTATATGCCATGGATACAATAGAGAACGCTCTGCTGGTGGACCTTTTGAGTTTGCCAACGGCCAAGAACAAGTCCTTATGGAAAAACCATGCATGCACCCTTTGTGGTTTGTATGGACATTATTCTCACCATTTCAAAGATTTGGCCGAGTTTTGGATTGCTCTGAGTAACCTTTGGAAACATTCACTGGAATCCAAGATCATCATTATTGAGGAAATCCACTCCCCGACTCCTTCCTTAGGCACCATGACCATTTACATGATATCTAGCTCCAATGACCCTTCCACTTATGAAACCATCAATGATCATGCATCCCTATCCAATCATTGTTTTAGAAATGACGAGGAAATACTTGAGGCTTTAACCGCTCCTAAATACCCTTAGGATGATATGCACCACCGCTCGTTCTTCATCCCCGAAGAACCTGTGCTGTCATATGACCAGTTTTCAGTTGAGACCAAATATTTCATCCACGGGAAAGTCAATTGGTTCAAAAACCTCATTTAGGAACCAGATGCCTTTGAAGAGGGGAACATGACCAATATCTCACCTACAATCAAGATCAACATCTCAACCAAACCTCAAATTGTTGAACAAATCACGTTGGGGGCATCCTTCTCTCTTAGGAAGTCACTTCCTACAAAGCACTTTTTCAAGAATTCTGGGATGTCTTCATAGGGTCATACACTAAGATGTCGAGCTTGTATCCATCAATCATAGAGCACCACATCAACACATGGCCAGATGTAGTGCCTGTCCACCAAAAGAAGAGTCCCATCTACCCTTCCAAAGTTGCTGCGGTCAAAGAAAAAATAGAGAAAATGTGCACAACCGGTTTCATTTATCCCATCGCATACACCACTTGGGTCTCCAACCCTGTTCCCATGAAAAAAAAACAGGGCACCATCCAGGTTTGTAGGGACTTTTGGGATTTGAATCTATCTTGTTCCAAAGACAACTTCCTAACACCATTCAATGACCAGATCATTGATGCCTATGTCAGACATGAGGTCTTTTCGTTTATGGATGATTTTTCCAAATATAACCAAATTCAGATCTAGAAGGAGGACCAGTATAAAAATGTGTTCACCACCCCTTGGGGCACATTCGCATATCAAGTAATTCCCTTTGGTTTCAAAAATTCCAGATCCACCTTCCAGCGTGCCATGACTTATTGCTTCCACAATCTCATCCACATTATACTGGATTATCTGGATGACCTCATGGCTCGATCATGGAAATGAGCACAACATATAGACGACTTGCAGCAAGTATTTTTGTGATGTCACAAGTACAAAATCCACTTGAACCCTCTCAATTGTGTTTTTGTGTCCCAGTAGGCCGTCTTCTTGGGTTCATCGTATCCTACAAAAGGACAATGGTTGACCCTTCCAAATTTCAAGCTATTCTTGATCTCCTCTCACCACGAACTCTGTACCAACTATAGAGTCTCCAAGGCAAGGCCAACTTTCTTCACCACTTCATACCAGAGTATGTGACGAAATCCCATGGATTCTTATGCCTGCTCTATACCAATATTCCATTCATTTGGGATCAGAAAGTGCACGAATCATTCGATGCACTCAAACAAGCTATGGATTTTGCACCATTACTCTCTGCACCTGACTTCATCTGAGACTTCATCCTTTATGTGTTGGCTTCAAAAAATCCTATTGCCAGAGTCTTGGTCCAGGAAGACGATGCTCGTCAAGAGCTCATGGTTTATTAAATTATCTAGAAGTTGATAGGTCCCCCGTTGTGATATTCACCCAAGGAGAAACTGGCCCTCGTCACTGTATTCTCGGCCCAGAAATAGTGCCATTGCATTATCGCAAACCATACTCAAGTAGTGGTTGATTCCAATCCAATGTGGTACCTCTTAAGTCATCACCTCCTACAAGGCCATGTGGCCAAGTGGGTAGTTGTTCTACAAAAGTTCGACTTGGAGTTTGTTTGCCCAAAAATCACCAAGGCCCTAGAACTAGCCACGCTCATGACAAACTTGCCCTGATTGTCCACACCACCACCAATCAAGGATAACCTTCTAGATGAATTCTTATTCGTCATCTCCACAGAATTCCCTTGGTATGGGGGCATCCTTTTGTACTTGTGCACCAAGAAGTTCGAGGCTCATTTAAGTCACAAATATAGATGATGGATATGACATCAGGTTGCTCGCCATCTCTTGATTGGATATGTGTTGTATCGTCGTGGCATAAACACCATATTACGTCATTGCCTCATCCATGATGAGGCTAAAATGGTCCTTAATGACTATCACAGTGGAGCCTGCTTTGGCCACGTTTTGGGTTTAGAAACTGCTCATATGATTCTATTTGATGGCTATTTTTGGCCTTTTATCTTTGCTGATTGCATCAAGGCAGTAAAACATTGCCGCGGTTGTCAGCTCTTTTCCCCAAAGGTTGTTGATGTATTTGTAACTTCGGAATGTATTCACCTGTATATTTTATATATTGTATTTCTTTGTATCTTGATGTTCCTATCGATAAAATCATTAATGTAATCAAGTCATTTAAATTCTTAGAGGTTGACCCTCCATTGTAAGTCGAGGGACAAGTCCCCACATTTGAGGGGCACTAGGGTTATTAGACTCTCTTAGAGAAGTCGGACATGGTAAGTAATTTTCAAGTAAGAAACTAGTATAAATAGATATTGAGCCTCTCTATTTGTAACACACACTCACTCAACTATAGTGCATGAGTGAGAGAGGAGGAGCTCGCACAAGTGAGAGAGAGAACAAATTTTGGAGATCATCTTTGTGTCTTTGGGTTTTACTTTTTCCATTGGTGCTCATTCTATCTCTGAGGAATTTGCAGTGTTTTCTTCTTTATGGTTTCCCCGAGGAAAATTCTTTGTGTCTCTTGTCTCTTGTGATTATTGTTGTGCATGTTATTCTCTCAAATAATATCCTAGATCATATTGATTAAATGATAAAAATCTAGCGTGGTATCAAAGCTAACTTGAGAAGAAGACACTGTACAGTTGTAGAAGCTAGGGATTCATACTTTTTGGGTCTATCTCCATAGATCATCAACAAAAGGAGGCTAGTCTAACTCTCTGTTGAAAGGCACATCTTCCTATCAAAGAAGAATTTGATTCCAAGAATTTTTTAGTTTTTGACGTGTCACTACTGCGGGAAATTAGGGTTTTTTCACAGAAGAAGACTTTTTGAGTGAGCCTAGCATAGGATTTATCTCCTCCTCTACATCAAAATTTAGAGACCAAGATCAAAATTTTTGGTTGGGTAAAACTCCGAGAAATTCAAACCCTAATTTGACCCTTGACTTGAAAAACCCTAAAATACTAAAACTAGTAGTATTGGTAGATTCTCTATATCTTGTGCTTGGGAAGGCTTAGGAGTAAAAAATTTTAAAATCTGAAGATAAATTCTTCATGTACCCTGTGTAAAATTTTCAGCCTCATATTCACTATATTCTGGGAGATATGATTCCTCCAGTTCAGGGTTCCACCCTATCCCAGGATTCATCCCTAAACGAGACACCTTAAGAGAATTTCTATATATCAGGCTACAAAGGTCCAAATGAAATTTAGCAAGATGTTCTAGATATTTCATGGACTGTAATTTTTGTGGTAAAAATTTCAGACCCTAAAGGTGAAACAGTTACACGTGGAAGTTTGTACAAGTTCATGATGCAGAACAATCCTGAAACAAGTCACCTTGTGAAAACACTCATAAGTCCCAATTGGTGAAACAACTTCTTCTCAAACCTGTGGCATTGGAAAGACACTAGTCAGGATGCCTCAGTTCAAAATTTCAAAGATAGAGGAGTAGTATGTTCAGATATATTGCAGAAACAATATCAGGAAAGTCTACAGAAGAAATTAAAGAAAACTAGGGCATCATATATTTTACAATTCTGATCACAGTTTCGGGAAAATGAGTATGTTATTCATCTCGCCTTGAGGAGGCTCATATTTCTATCCAATCACATATAAATATTCTAAGTTTTGAAAATCAAGGATTTTCTGACAAACGCTAGATCAGCTAGATTCAGAACCAGGAAGGACACCTCAAATCGGTAAGATCTAATTGTCACATGCCCCAATTTTGTAAAATAATGTTATCTTATTTTGATATTATTCCCAAACATTATGTTAAATTTAATGCTAAGTGGAAACTGATGACTCAGCAGAGTCAAGGATGTAGAATGTAATTTTGAATATTTAATTTTTAAATAAAAAAAAGTGGAGACAACATCTTAGGAGAGCTCTTAAAAAGAGTTTTACTAGTCAAGTGGTGGAAGGAACTAGGTGGAGAGCAAAAATACAAGTGGCAGCATCCTTAAACACTTCCTATGTTGTAGGTGTCAACTTCCCTACATTTGGGGTCATGATCCCCCAAGAAAGTGGGATCAGAGCAGGTGGCTCAACTAATGACAACTAACCCAAAAAGACCTAGGCAATCTTATTAAAACTGCCCAATGTAGAGAGCTGA
This sequence comes from Pseudotsuga menziesii, assembly GCA_001517045.1. Classification (NCBI taxonomy): domain Eukaryota; kingdom Viridiplantae; phylum Streptophyta; class Pinopsida; order Pinales; family Pinaceae; genus Pseudotsuga; species Pseudotsuga menziesii. The sequence continues at coordinate 395,394 of LPNX010566751.1, forward strand.
GGTTGCTCATTCCAGGAGAAGAATAATTCAGGTGAATGCACTTCAAGGAATTCATTGGGAAAGGGAAATTTGAAGGAAGGTGTTTGAGGGATAAACTGCAGGAAGTTGATCTAGTACAAATTTGTAGCTGAAAGATCTTACTGCAGCATGAAGAGTTGGTTTTGAGTCTCAGGACTAGTACTCTGTTGATTGATCCACCTAGTTCCATCCAAGCAAACTAGAACAGGCTTGGGGGTCCTGAGAAGTCACTGTTTGAGTGCTCTCCAGGAGTTGGTAGGGAGGAACGGCCTCCCATTGTTGTTGTCGTCCAGCTTAAAAGACATGTTTCATTATATTTTAATTCCTGTGTTATAGTTTATCTCTATGTATGGTCAATAAATGAATGATGTTATGATATGCTGTGTTAAAACCTCTTAGTTATTATAGACTAAATCTATACTGTGATGAAAGATAAATCCTACCTGTGTTTTTCCCCATCTGGAGTAATCCAGATCGTACTCTAGCATAGGTAGTTTGTTTAAGTAAATGAAGTATGATAGGATTGTAAATGAATTGAATATTTATGTTCAGAGTAATGAAATGTTACTTTTCAGTAGATAGATGCCTTCTAGAAAGATTATTAATTTTTTTGCAGACATGTCATTAGAAATAGACTGTGCAAATAGCATTTGAATACAGAATATTACTCATAGTACTGATTGACATTAGTAGGTAAATTTTATCAATTATTTTCTACACAGTATTTATTTACATAAACTGTACTTTTACTTGGAAATAGAAGAATTAGTCTTATCAACTGGAAGTTAATAGTGTATGTTAAGAATAGATATAAATATAGTACTGATATCTTTTCCTTTTAGTAACAATTAATCTTCCTATATCTATTTGAACTATAGTTAAATAATATGATAAAGGTTACAGTGGTATTTACTGAGCTTTAATTAGCTAAAAGATAGTAGTAACTTAAGGTCTTAGGTTAATACTATAAACTATTTTTATACTTTTGTAGAACTGTGTAAATATGAAGAATACTGATAAGTATGGAGGTTCTTTTATCCTAGTATTCTCAGTAAACCACAAACACAAATTGAATTAAACTAACAAAAATATTATAGACTGCTTTCAGTCATAACCACTATATAAACAAGAACCAACATAAACTTACGAATGTATGTTCTACTTAAATAATAGTATTATAAATATAAATAATATTATTATTATTCTTAAACAGAGACAACTATAGGTTACTAATTTTTAAATACAAATTTAAGAAAAACTGTAAACAGTAATAATAAAGATTACCAGGTAATAACATAGGTAATGCTATCCTATTTAAATTAAGAGTAAAACCCTAGCTCATGTTTTGAGCATAAATGATAAATATTAAAATATAAATTATAAACAATTGTAATACTGTAGTAATCTAGGTTATACGTAGGTAAATTTCTTTTAAAATGATTTTCTAACAGGTGCGATGGCATTTATAAAAGAAATAGAGTATATTAAAAATAGCATGCATCTAAATGTCGGGGTTCCAAACCCTTAAACTAATATATTACCGACATGATAATAATTTCTCGTATAAACTTTGTAATCATCTTAAATAATTAAATAATCCACTCTCAATCCTTTAAGGACAGATAGATGAAAAGAGAGAAATAACATAATTAATAACATAATAGTAACATAAACCGAACAAGGGTTTTACAGGTCAAACCCTAACCGGAGAAGTTCATCAAATAATCAAGACTTACATCACGGCTGTGAGTACAACTTTCAAAATTTAACATATAAAAACCTGATAAATAATCAAATAGAGTTCAACTTCATTAATATTCAAAAGGGGTATAAACCCTAAATTTTACAGAGTACAGCTCAACGGCTAGCAATCAAAAACAAGTTGCAGCGAAGCTATCTTCGCAAATGTACATCCAAAACTGACTATGAAGCCAAGCTTCGACCAAAAACACTACACTCACAAAGCGCATGCACCCTATCAAGGGTTTAATTTTAAACATGTTTATAAATAACCTGTAACAGTAAAAACACAATATAACTCGTGGCAAGACGAGAAAGCGTATTCAAATGCTGGGTGAGTCCAACGACCACCCCAACTGCATTTTAAGGAGAGAACCCATCTTTCAGACAACAGGGCTTACCTGAGTTTGAGCCTTGAGCCACGGCCGTTGCAAAAGGATGTCTTCCTACCCATGTGTAGGCTTCATTTCAACAAGTACTTGCAGTAATGGCAAACTTTGTAAGTAAAATTAGCTTACGAGTATAAGTTTGAAAGTATACGATATTAAAACTTGCAGTAATTTGAAAGAAAGGCCCTTTATGATTTTTACTTGTCACTGAAAGTATGGTGAACAGATTCACCAGCACTATCACCTATAATGGTGCAGTAGGGAAAACAACAGCTCTCAAAACCGCACAACAGTAGTGAGCTTCGAAGAATCGAGCTGGAGAACTGATGAAATCACCAAACTATGCAGGCTTGGAATGAAGGTTTCCTTAGCAGCGAAATGAAGGTGGTGGGAAGAATAACCCTACATTCGATAGAGAAAGAACCATCATTTAAAACCACTCATTGGAGAACAGAGGTGTCACAGAGTTGAGGTTTAAGACGATGGTAACCAGGAGAACGTTGGCGGCCATGGGAGACAAGCCAAAGCAACCCTGGAGCAGCGTAAACTGCGGGACAATAATTCTTTAGGTTAGGTTTCCAGAGTATTTTATACTCTCTACACATGGAAATGATTCCTCCATGTAGCCATAAATTTATTCAAACAACGAGGGTCGTGATCCATAGTTCCTGCATGGAGACAATATATTATTTCTTTGATCTGTGCAGCATGGGTTAAACTATAACGACATCCCAATAATTTGGAACCAAACCTCTAATCATTTACACCATGTATTATATTAACCTAATCATGAGATTATTATCACGAAGGGATTACGTTGACTAAGTTTTGTGTCACATATAAACCATATATTAAGTTCGTTTTTGGTTTAAGTACAAACCATTGCTATCAATTACATAATGTTATCACAAAGTAAACATTATCATAATAATATAGTGTAGTCGTATATCAACTTTACCATATGTTAATTGGGTGGTACGACGATACTCTCAACATCATTTTGAGTAGAATGAAGTCATGTGATATACATATATTTTGTTTATGAACTAGATTAAATTATAAAATGTCTTTAGTATAGTTATGAAAAGAGTATATGTTAACCAGGACATAACTATAGTGTCTCTAGTAGAAAAGCTTAGAGTTGTTCCTTGCAAACTTTGTACATGATGAAGGTTAGGTTATGGGTGCTTGATAAGTTGACCTTTGGTATACCACCCATTTTTACAACTTGGGAATAGTAAACCCTTTTTGCTTTAGGAATATTCCAAGTCTAACACTTATAGATAGTATCTTATAATAATGCCAAAGAAGTTAAAGGCTAGAATTAAAAACGTTATAAAACAAAATTTGGGTAGAATTGATTGTTCATCGAATAAGTCATTTATACATAGCTTTGAAATATAAATGAACGGATAACTCCCATAGCATTGAAACTATGAAGTAGTACAAATCTAAAGATAAAATTATTATGACAAAATTATGTCGTATAGTTTATGCGACATTAATTTGTTAATACTTGGGAGTATTTCCAACTTGGTTTTATGTTCATACAAAGTGTCTAGTGGAGAGTAAGATATAACAGAGATAAAACTGATGATAGGAATAAGGACGATCCTTTTACTTTTTCAAAAGTAAGTAGAACTTAGAGTTTAATTTGGGAACAAAGTATGGGTAGCCTTAAGCTCGTGTAGAAGGGTATAATGGTCATAGTTTCTACACTCAAAGGTTCTTACTGTCTATAAGATAATAGGCTGTGGGTACCCTGTAGAAATAATTTAAGGGACAATGATTATACAGGCAAGACAAGATATTATTGCAATTTTTTTATTATCAATATTCATAACCACTTAGACTAAAGAAGAAATACACATATCTGAGATTCTAGTGAAAAAATTGCAATTACGTTGTACTGTCATTACACTTTTTCCAAGCATGTTTATTTGAACAATTGATGAAAATCAAATGATTTTACCTTGCAGGAATTTTCTAGTGTTTAGCAGCTTATTGTACTAAGCTTTTTAATTTGCAAACAAAATACTGCTGACAGTAATAAATCTTTTAAAAATATATACTCGATCGATCATACCTGTAAAAACCTGTAAGAAACAATATTCATCTGCGTTAGCACGAATGCTAAGTAAGCCACGGATTTAAAAGTAGATTCCACCTACTGACATAAAAGAGCTAATCAGTAAACTGAAGCAAATAACACACAAAAATATTTTTATCTTGCTACAAAAAAATAAATTGTTAAGTTATTATAGAAACCAGTTACTTATCTGATCTTTTAGGCCAACTGTTAGCTATTAGTAGAACCATAGGTTCTAACATTTATTGTTAACTCGGAAATTTAAATTTGTGTGAAATTTTTGGGGTTGTTACATGTGGTATCAGAGCATAAGGTTCAAACACTAGGCCTTGATGCAACCCGACTAGCTTTCATAAAACAGTAAATTAAATTATTATGCTAACGTAGTTTAATTTTTTTTTTTTTTATGTTATTCAACAAAGAATTTTTTCTTTTCTTTTAAGTTTAACAGGAAGGTATGGAAAGGGTGGAAGAGTATGCACAGGAGGAGCCTCTAGCTATAGAAACAAGAAATTTACCCATAGATCCTATACCAGGGGATGTAACTACAAATTCCTCAGAGCTGTTACAGACTGTAAAAGATTTGGAAACTGAAATGGAGTCTATAAAGAAAGAGAATGAAAGGATTTTGAGGGCTTAAGAAGAGCTGAATCAGATACTAATGGAAAAGTTTCAAACCGAAGGAAGGGGTAGAAGGTCAGAATCTGAAGATGCTAGTCATCCAATAAAATCTAAAAAGATGAGGCATACAAATACTGAACGTAGTTCATCGTCAGGAGTGTTTGGTGAACGAAAAAGTTACCATACTACTAGTGATAGTAGTGATGACGATTTGTACGTCAAGAAGAGGAAATATAAACCTTATGAGGAAATCTCAGGGGAATTCAAAAAGATAAAAACACCAACCTTTAATGGAGAGACTGAGAAGGAGGAGGAAGTTGAGTCCCGGTTGTCCGGGATGAAGATGTATTTCCAGATATATAATTATTCTAACCAGTTAAAGGCTAGGATGGCTATATATAACCTCTTAAGAAAGGTTGATATTTGGTGGTAGGACTTGAAGAGAGTTAAGGGTATAAAAGAGAAGGAAGTTAACTGGAGTACCTTTAAGCGGTATTTTAAAAGGAAATTTTTGTTTGAGCAGTATTACGAGGAAAGGGCTAAGGATTTTTATGAACTAAAGTTAGGTTCAATGACAATGAAGGATTTGAACAGTAAATTCTTAAGTCCACTTAGGTATGTACCCTACCTAGTGGATGAGAAACCAAAAGTACAACGATTCCTTAGCTGTTTACCATATCATATTAAAGATAGAATTGAATATGATAACCCAAAGACCCTAGAGGAAGCTATGAGGAAGGCTAATTTTTGTTTTGAGCAGAATTGAAAGAAAGAAAGCTTGGCCAACTGGAAGGCTAAGAAAAATAATAATCAGTCCGCATTCAAGAAGAAGGATTTTGTGCCTAACAGGAATTTTAAGAACAATAAGGCCAAAAAATATTTTAACAACAAGAATTTCCAGGGAAATAGGAATAGTACACCCAACAATTAGAGCAATTTTAAGGGTAAGGAAACTACAAATAATCATGGAAAATTTACCAAGAGTTTTGAGCGTAAAGAGCCTGTCAAGTGCTGGGAATGTAATGGCCCGCACTATGCTTCAGTCTGTCCAAACCAGAAGAATATTGTTAGCAACATTCATACTGTATAGGAGGAGATGATTTTTGGGGAACTAGCAAGGAGCATGCCCAGAATTAATGCAGCCTTGGAGAACCGACAAGCTGAATATCAGACTTCCATGGTGGAAGTAGAAGGTATGATTAATCAGACTCCTGTAACCATTTTAATTGATCCAGGAGCTAGTCTCAGTTATATTGCACCTCAGATAGTGGAAAAATGTAAGTTATCTGTCGATAAGTTTGAGAATTCATGGTTAGTTCAGTTAACCATTGGGGCTAAAAGAAAAGTAACTTGATTTGTGAAAGAATGTGCTTTACTTATGGATAACTTTGACATTGTTGTTAAACTTAATATTTTTCCACTTGGCTCATATGATTTTCCGATTGGTATGGACTGGTTAGAACAACATAGAGTAGTTTTAAACTATTATGATAAAACTTTCACATGCTTAAACAGTGATGAACAACCAGTAATTGTTAAGGGTATTCCTAGAAAAACTATGGTAAGGCATATTTCTGCTTTACAACTTAAAAGAGCTGTTAGAAAAGGATGTAAAGCTTACGCTGTAACAATTACCGATGAAGAAAGTAAAATTGAAACAGACAAGTTAAAAATAGAAGATATCCCTGTTTTAAAAGAATATGTTGATGTATTCCCAGAAGAAATTTTGGGATTACCTCCAAAAAGGGAATTGGATTTCACCATTGAGCTGGTACCGGGTGCAGTACCAAGCTCAAAGGCCCCATACCGAATGAACATATTGGAACTTAATGAGTTAAAATCACAATTAAAAGAGTTAATAGATAAAAAATATATTCGGCCAAGTGTGTCTCCTTGGGGGGCACCTGTCATCTTTGTTAAAAAGAAAGACGGAACTATGCGATTATGCATAGACTACCATCAGCTAAACAAAATGACTATTAAAAATCGATATCTGTTGCCCCGCATAGATGATTTATTTGATCAACTACATGGATTCACAGTGTTTTCGAAGATAGATTTAAGGTCAGGATATCATCAAGGTAAGCCCAAGAAAAGCTCTCTAAGATTGGGGAGTTGTGCAAAATTGGCACCTCATTACTGTGGTCCATTCGAAATTTTGTCTAGGATTGGTCAAGTAGCTTATCAATTAGCATTACCACCTAAATTAAGAGTACATAATGTTTTTCATATTTCCATTTTAAATAAATATGTTCATGATGCTACTCATGTGGTTAATTGGAAAGTTGTACAGGTGGAACTAGAAGGAGAATTCCTGGTGGAACCAAATTGTATCCTCGGGAGGAGGGAAATTTCACTTCGGAACCGCACCATTGGACAAGTGAAGGTGCAGTGGAAGCACCTTAGTCCTGAAGAATCCACATGGGAATTGGAAAGTAAGATGGGAGATGCATATCCAATTCTGTTCCAGGGGACTTCGGAGGATGAGGAATAAATAACATCGATGATGATGTTATATTTTAAGGGGGTATGTTTGTCACATGACCCAATTTTGTAAAATAATGTTATCTTATTTTTATATTATTCCCAAAAATTATGTTAAATTTAATGCTAAGTGGAAACTGATGACTCAACAGAGTCAAGGATGTAGAATGTAATTCTGAATATTTAATTTTTAAATAAATAAAAGTGGAGACAACAGCCTGGGATAGATGTTAAAAAGAGTGTTACTGGTCAAGTGGTGGAAGGAACTAGGTGGAGAGAAAAAATTCAAGTGACAACATCCTCAAACACTTCCTATGTTGCATGTGGCAACTTCCCTACATTTGGGGTCATGATCCCCCAAGAAAGTGGGATCAGAGTAAGTGGCTCAATTAATGACAACTAACCCAAAAATACCTAGGAAATCTTATTAAAAGTTCCCAATGTAGAGAGTTGAGGCTGCTCATTCTAGGAGAAGAATCATTCAGTTGAATGCACTTCAAGGAATTCATTGGGAAAGGGAAATTTGAAGGAAGGTGTTTGAGGGGTAAACTGTAGGAAGTTGATCTAGTACAACTTTGCAGCTGAAATATCTTACTGCCGTATGTAGAGTTGGTTTTGAGTCTTGGGACTGGTACTTTATTGATTGCTCCACCTAGTTCCAACCAAGCAGACCAGAACAGGCTCAAGTGCTCTCCAGGAGTTGGTAGGGAGGAACGACCTCCCATTGCTGTTGTCATCCAACTTAAAAGACAGGTTTCATTATCTTTTAATTCTTGTGTTATAGTTTATCTCTATGTATGATCAGTAAATGAATGATGTTATGATATGCTGTGTTAAAACCTCTTAGTTATTCTAGACTAAATCTGTACTGTGATGAAAGATAAATCCTACCTGTGTTTTTCCCCATCTGGAGTAATCCAGATCGTACTCTAGCACAGGTATTTTGTTTAAGTAAATGAAGTATGATAGGATTATAAATGAATTGAATATTTATGTTTAGAGTAATGAAATGTTACTTTTCAGTAGATAGATGCCTTCTAGAAAGATTATTAATTTGTTTGCAAACATGTCATTAGAAATAGACTGTGCAAATAACATGTTAATACATAATATTAATCATAGTACTAATTGACATTAGTAGGTAAATTTTATCAATTATTTTCTAGACAGTATTTATTTACATAAACTGTACTTTTACTTGGAAATAGAAGAATTAGTCTTATCAACTGGAAGTTAATAGTTTATGTTAAGAATAGATATAAATATAGTACTGATAGATTTTCGTTTTAGTAACAATTAATCTTCCTATATCTATTTGAACTATAGTTAAATAATATGATAAAGGTTATAGTAGTCTTTACTGAGCTTTAATTAGCTAAAAGATAGTAGTAACTTAAGGTCTTAGGTTGATACTATAAACTATTTTTATACTTTTGTAGAACTGTGTAAATATGAAGAATATTGATAAGTATGGAGGTTATTTTAACCTGGTATTCTCAGTAAACCACAGACACAAATTGAATTAAACTAACACAAATATTACAGATTGCTTTCAGTCATAACCACTATATAAACAAGAACCAACATAATCTTAAGAATGTATGTTCTACTTAAATAATAGTATTATAAATATAAATAATAATAATATTATTATTAAACAGAGACAACTATAGGTTAATAATTTTTAAATACAAATTTAAGAAAAACTATGAACAGTAATAATAAATATTACCGGGTAATAACATAGGTAATACTATTCTATTTAAATTAAAAGGGAGTAAAACCCTAGCTCATGTTTTGAGCATAAAGATAAATATTAAAATATAAATTATAAACAATTCTAGTACTGTAGTAATCTATGTTATACTTAGGTAAATTTCTTTTAAAATTATTGTCTAATAGGTGCAATGGCATTTATAAAAGAATCAGAGTCTATTAAAAACATCATGCATCTAAATGTCGGGGTTCCAAACCCTTAAACTAATATATTACCGACATAATAATAATTTCTCGTATAAACTTTGTAATCATCTTAAATAATTAAATAATCCACTCTCAATCCTTTAAGGACAGATAGATGAAAATAGAGAAATAACATAATTAATAACATAATAGTAATATAAACCAAACAAGGGTTTTACAGGTCAAACCCTAACCGAAAAAGTTCATCAAATAATCAAGACTTACATCACGGCTATCAGTACAGCTTTCAAAATTTAACATATAAAAACCTGATAAATACTCAAATAGAGTTCAACTTCATTAATATTCAAAAGGGGTATAAACCGTAAATTTTATAGAGTACAGCTCAATGGCTAGCAATCAAAAATAAGTTGTAGCGAAGCTATCTTCGCAAATGTACATCCAAAACGGACTGTGAAGCCAAGATTTGACCAAAAACACTACACTCACAAAGCGCATCCACCTTGTCAAGGGCTTAATTTTAAACATGTTTATAAATAACCTATAACAGTAAAAACACAATATAACTCATGGCAAGATGAGAAAGGGTATTCAAACCCTGGGTGAGTCCAACGACCACCCCAACTGCATTTTAAGGAGAGAACCCATCTTTTAGACCAAAAGGCTTACCCGAGTTTGAGCCTTGAGCCACGGCTACCGCAAAAGGCTGTCTTCCTACCCATGTGCAGGCTTCATTTCAGCGAGTACCTGTAGTAATGGCAAACTCTATCAGTAAAGCTAGCTTATGAGTATAAGTTTGAAATTATACGATATTAAAACTTGCAGTAATTTGAAAGAAAGGCCCTTTATGATTTTTACTTGTCACCGGAAGTATGGCGAATGGATTCACTAGCACTATCACCTATAATGGTGCAATAGGGAAAACAATAGCTCTCAAAACCGCACAATAGTAGCGAGCTACGAAGAATCGAGCCAGAGAACTGATGAAATCACCAAACTCCGCGGGCTTGGGATGAAGGTTTCCTTAGCAGCGAAATGAAAGTGGTGGGAAGAATAAACCTACATTCAAAAAAGAAAGAACTAGAATTCAAAACCACTCATTGGAGAACATAGGCATCACAGAGTCAAGGTTTAAGGTGACGATAACCGGGAGAACGATGGAGGCCATGGGAGAGGAGCTAAAGCAACCCTGGGGCAACATAAACTATGGGACAATAATGCTTTAGGTTAGGTTTCTAGAGTATTTTATACTCTCTACACATGGAAAGGATTCCTCCAGATAGCCATAAATTTATTCAAACAACAAGCGTCGTGATCCATAGTTCTTGCATGGAGACAATATATTATTTGTTTGATCTGTGTATCTTGGGTTAAACTATAATGATAGCCCAATAATTTGGAACCAAACCTCTAATCATTTACACCATGTATTATATTAACCTAATCATGAGATTATTATCACGAAGGGATTACGTTGACTAAGTTTCGTGTCACATATAAACCATATATTAAGTCTGTTTTTGGTTTAAGTACAAACCATTGCTATCAATTACATAATGTTATCACAAAGTAAACATTATCATAATAATATAGTGTAGTCATACATCAACTTTACCATATGTTAATTGGGTGGTACAACAATACTCTCAACATCATCTTGAGTAGAATGAAGTCATGTGATATACATATATTTTGTTTATGAACTAGATTAAATTATAAAATGTCTTTAGTATAGTTATGAAAAGAGTATATGTTAACCAGGACATAACTATAGTGTCTCTAGTAGCACATCTTAGAGTTGTTCCTTGCAAACTTTGTACACGATGAAGTTTAGTTTATGGGTGCTTGATAAGTTGACCTTTGGTGTACCACTCATTTTTACAGCTTGGGCATAGTAAACCCTTTTTGCTTTAGGAATATTCCAAGTCTAACACTTATAGATAGTATCTTATAATAATGCCAAAGAAGTTAAAGGCTAGAATTAAAAACGTTATAAAACAAACTTTTGGTAGAATTGATTGTTCATCGAATAAGTCATTTATACATAGCTTTGAAATATAAATGAACTGATAACTCCCATAGAATTGAAACTATGAAGTAGTACAAATCTAAAGATAAAAGTATTATCACAAAATTATGTCGTATAGTTTATGCGACATTACTTTGTTAATACTTGGGAGTATTTCCAACTTGGTTTTATGCTCATACAAAGTGTCTAGTGGACAGTAAGATATTACAGAGATAAAACTGATGATAGGAATAAGGAGGATCCTTTTACTTTTTCAAAAGTAAGTAGAACTTAGAGTTTAATTTGGGAACAAAGTATGGGTAGCCTTAAGCTCTTGTAGAAGGGTATAATGGTCATAGTTTCTACACTCAAAGGTTCTTACTATCTATAAGATAATAGGCTGTGGGTACCATGTAGAAATAATTTAAGGGACAATGATTATACAGGCAAGAAAAGATATTATTGCAAAAAAAAATTATGAGTATTACTAACCACTTAGACTAAAGAAGAAATACACATATCTGAGATTCTAGTGAAAAAATCGCAATTATGTTGTATTGTCATTACAATTTTTCCAAGCATGTTTATTTGAACAACTGATGAAAATCAAATGATTTTACCTTGCAGCAGCCGTCTAGTGTTTAGCAGCTTAATGTACTAAGATTTTTAATTTGCAAACAAAATACTGCTGACACTAATAAATGTTTTAAAAATATATACTCGATCAATCATACCTATAAAAACCTGTAAGAAACAATATTCATCTACGTTAGCACGAATGCTAAGTAAGCCCTGAGTTTAAAAGTAGATTCCACCTACTGACATAAAAGAGCTAATCAGTAAACTGAAGCAAATAACACACAAAAAGATTTTTATCTTGCTACAAAAAAAATAAATTGTTAAGTTATTATAGAAAACAATTACTTATCTGATCTTTTAGGCCAACTGTTAGTTGTTAGTAGAACCACAGGTTCTAACATTTATTGTTAGCTCGAAAATTTTAAATTTTTGTGAAATTTTTGGGGTTGTTACACTAATCTTTTCCTATTTACATTTGAGGTTCTCATTTCAAAATGACCTATCACATCAGTTTGATGAAAATCTTTGTGAAGCTAACAACTTCACGAATTGTAATTTTTGTGGTAACAATTTCAGACCCTGAAGGTGAAATAGTTACACATGGAAGTTTGTAAAAGTTCGCGATGTAGAACAATCCTGAAAAAAGTCACCTTGGGAAAACACTCATAAGTCCCAATTGGTGAAACAGATTCTTCTCAAACCTGTGGTGTTGGAAAGATGCCAGTCAAGATGCCTCAGTACAAAATTTCAGAAATAGAGGAGTAGTATGTTCGGATATATTGCAGAAACAATATCAGGAAAGTCTACAGAAGAAATTAAAGAAAACTAGGGCATCATATATTTTGCAATTTTGATCACAGTTTCAGGAAAATGAGTATGTTGCTCATCTCGCCTTGAGGAGGCTCATATTTCTATCCAATCAGATATAAAGATTCTAAGTTTTGAAAATTAGGGTTTCTTTGACAAATGCTAGATCAACTAGATTCAGAACTAGGAAGGACACCTCAAATTAGTAAGATCTAATCTTTTCCTATTTACATTTGAGGTTCTCATTTCAAAATGACCTATCACATCAGCTTGATGAAATTTTTTGTGAAGCTGACAACTTCCGAGTATGGAAGTATAGGACCTACATGATCCTTAAGGAAGTTCTAAGTGCTATAGGGAGATGAGGCTAAGGCTAGAACCAAGAGAATCATTGAAAATTCTATTAAAGATCATCTCATTCCTCACGTGTCATCCTTGAATACAACAAAAGTAAGTGTTTGATGCTATGAAGAAGGAATCAGAGAAGAATGAGATATTGTTATAACCACCTTGAATGGCCTCCCAAGATCATGGGATTCATTCATTCGAGGAATGTGTTCCAAAAATAAGTGATTACCTTTAGTAGACTTTGGGAAGAATGCACACAAGAAGAAGCTTGACTCATAATAAGAGAAGAGAAAATGGGAGAAACTAAAGATCAAGCTATCACGATCCAAAGAAGATCCCTCAAGCGATGAGGAATACGAAGGACTCAACTCTTGAAGAACCTCTTATCCATCTTAGCATTTGGATAAGAAATGATGATGTCATGAATGAAGAAGATGATGAAGCAGAAGGCTCAAGAAGGAGTCTACCAACGAAACAAATAAAGATAAGTATTCAATTTTTATTTCATGATATTGTTTTGTTATGCATTTGTTTATGTTCAGTTGATGTGTTATGCATGATAGAATTTTTGCATTAATGACAGTATACTACTAATATGCATGTGATGGGTAAGTAGCTCATGTTTCTATACAACTCTCCATTACTAATCTAGAATGAAACCTCTTTGCTTACATATTGGATTAGTGCACAATATCAATGATGTCATGGTAGATATGGAAGGCATCTAGAAATGTTTCATGAGATATGGATGAATGTTGTATTGGCTAAAAATATTGCATGATTATATATTTTTGCATAAGAATTTTCCATTATGAATATGCCTTATGAAATGTTTCTAACCATACAACTAATGCATTTGACATGTAGGAAATATCGTGTACAATTGCCTACAAGAAAATAAGGATGAGACTTGTTCTGAGGAATAAGTGACGATAGTTCAAGAAATAATCCAAAATGAAGAACAGTATGATGAGACTTAAATAGGCCTCATACACACTCTAGTTATGTGACACCATTGAGTGACATCATTGATGCAAATCCTTCTCGCTATGAATAAGTAGCCAAGAAGAAAGGGAAGGAGAGTACCAGTTCAAGAATAATGATGTCTAAGATCCAGTATCTACAAGATATAACATGAAGTAGATGGAAACATCATGGGATACAAGGAAAGATTTGTAGCATAAGGATTCTCACAGAAAGAAGGAATAGACTATGAAGAGACATTTGCAGCCACTAGAAGTCGAGACACATAAAAGTTAGACTATGTGTGCAAAGAAAGAAGGCCTTGTACAAGCTCAGAAGGCACCCATGGGATAACACATACATGAGGATCTTAAAGATCACCTAGAGTGATTAAGATCTTAATACTTTCTACAAGTTTGAATATGAAAGCCTATAGAGGATGACAAGCTCACAAATAGGTACGAGAAGAACGTTTGAAAAGGTTCAAGATAGAGGATCTTGGTATCCAATCACCTTAGATGGATACATAGAATATTAGTAGAAAAGGAAGCTACTTGTCACTCCAGTACAGAATGTTTCAATTCATAGAGTATGAAAGGCAGAGGGAGAATGCTACTCTGCTTCAGAGGGAGTGATTGCAGAATATCTTGAGGTTCGACATGATACGATGTGATGCACAACTTACTGATGGCTCTACACTTTACTGAGAGTAAAGTGGATTCCAACATTTATTTCAAGGTTGAAGGAGGAAGACCAGTGATGCTCCTATTATATTTCAATGATTTGTTCTTGACAGAAAATAGGAACTCATTACAGTTGTAATAAGGATACTTTCTTTCAAGTTCGAGATGAAGGACTTGGGTATGATGCACTAATTTTTAGGCATGGAGGTGTGGCAGAATATAGATGGAATCTCCTTAGGACAAGGGAAGTATGCAATAGATATCCTAAAGATGTTTGGGATGATGTACTACAAGGCCATGGCCACACCTATGGAATCAAACTTGAAATTATTGAGGATGCTTCATTAGATTTGGTTGATGCTACGATGTATCGTTAGATGATTGGGTCATTGATGTAACTGACGAATACAAGACTAGATATTTGCTTTGTTGTGAACACATTGAACTAGTTCCTGATGATTCTGAGACATGTTCACCTAATTGCTGCAAAGCATATGCTGAGGTGCCTAAAGGGTATAGTTGACTATGGGCTCAAGTATGAAGCAAATTAGAAGATTAACCTGGAGGGTTACACGGATTTAGATTGGGCACTGCCATTGATAGGAAGAGAACTTTGGGGTGATACTTTGGTATGACATCAGGTGTGATCTCTTGGTTTAGCAGGAAGGGGTCCTGCATGGTTCTTGGTAAAGCCAAGGAAAAATATGTTGCCACTTGCTTGGATACTTGGAAGAGAGGAGCAATGAAGCTCCAATTTGTGATCCAGATCAAGATCTCTATAAAGAGGGAGTTATAGCATAGTCAGTGAGATAGGTTGTTTAAGCATAAAATCCTGGTGAATCCCATAGTTTTCCCAGATGTAAACGGTCCTGTAGGTTTTCCTCAGATGTAACCAATCCTAGCAAATATCGCAGGTTATCCTTGGACGTAATCATACCCAATGTGATTCTATGATAGAAATGGCCAGATTGAAGTTTGAGTACTTTAGGAAGAAGCTTGGTGTTCTCTATATCGAGGTTCCTGCTAAGGAGAAGTGATGAGTCTAAGATCATTTCTGACATTGTGGCATGATGTGTTCCTCCCATTGTCAAATGTAAGTGTAGAGCCCTTCCGACATGGTGGAAAGATGTGTTCCTCCCATGGTCAGATGTAAGTGTAGAGCCTTTCTAACATGGTGGTAGGATGTGTTCCTCCCATGGTCAGATGTAAGTACAGATCCATTCCTAACATGGTGGCGGGATATGTTCCTCCCATGGTCAGATGTAAGTGCATATCCCTTCTAACATGGTGGAAGGATGTGTTCCTCCCATGGTCAAATGTAAGTGTAGATCCATTCTGACATGGTGGAAGGATGTGTTCCTCCCATGGTCAAATGCAAGTGTAGAGCCTTTCTGACATGGATACAGGATGTGTTCCCCCCATGGTCAGATGTAAGTGCAGAGCCTTTCTAACATGGTGGCAGGCTGCTCCTCCCATGGTCAGATATAAGTGCTAAGCCTTTCTGACATGGTGGCAAGCTGGGCCTCCCATGGTCAGATGTAAGTGCAAATCCTTTTTGACATGGTGGTAGGTTAGACCTCCCATGGTTAGATGTAAGTGCAGAGCCTTTCTAACATGGTGGTAGGTTGGGCATCCCATGGTCTGATATAAGTGGTGAGCCTTTCAGACATGGTGGCGGGATGGGCATCCCAAGGTTAGATATAACTATTGAGCCTTTCTGACATGGTGGAAAGCTGGGCCTCTCATGGTCAGACGTAAGTGTAGAGCCTTTCTGACATGGTGGCATACTAGGCCTCCCATGGTCAGATGTGAGTGTTGGGATTTTCTAACATGGTGGTAGGCTGGGCCTCCCATGGTCAGATATAATTTTTGGATGATCCTTTCTAACATGGTGACAGGATGGGCCTCCCATGGTCAGATATAAGTGTTGGCCGGGCCTTTCTGACATGGTGGCAGGATGGACCTCTCATCATTGGATATAAGAACTGAAGAAGATGAAGACCTACATGAAGGATAGGCCTACAACCAACATGAAAAAGGGATGTCTCTGTTGAAATTCCTATGACGAGTAGAATTGAGAGATAACACCATTTTCTCAAGATAGTAGGAGCATTGATGATGATGATGATCCATCTTGATGATTATCCAATTTTGATGATGATTCAGATATGAATACTTGTGCTGATGAACTGTGTCAAGAGAATACCTTTCTAGTTAAGAGGGAGTGTTGATGTATTTGTAACTTCGGAATGTATTCACTTGTATATTTTATATATTATATTTCTTTGTACCCCGATGTTCCTAGCGGGAGAATAATTAATGTAATAAAGTCATGTAAAGTCTTAGAGTTTGAATCTCCATTGTAAGTCAAGGGAAAATTCCCCACTGTTGAGGGAACTAGGGTTATTATACTCTCTTAGAGAAGTCGGCCCTAGTAAGTAATTGCAGGTTGGAAACTAGTATAAATAGAGAGTGAGCCTCTCTATTTGTAACACACACTCACTCAACTATAGCGCATGAGTGAGAGAGGAGGATCTCGCACAAGTGAGAGAGAGAACAGTTGTTAGATATCATCTTTGTGTATTTGGGTTTTAGTTTTTCCATTGGTGCTCATTCTATCTATGAGGAAGTTGTGGGGTTTTATCCTTTATGGTTTACCTGAGGAAAACTCTTTGTGTCTCTTATCTCTTGTGATTATTGCTGTGCATTTTATTCTCTTAGATAACATCCTAGATGATATTTATTAAATGATAAAAATATAATAAAGGAAATAACTCCCCTACACCGTTACACCCTATGGTCACAGTCGGTCCCTTCTGTAAATGGGAAATCGACTTCATGAAAATCAGCCCTACCTTGGCCAATGGACATAAATACATTATTCTGGCCATTGATTACTTCACCAAGTGGGCCAAGGCCATGCCCACGTTTAATTGCAAAAGTGAAACGACAACATGTTTCTTCTTTAATCATGTCACTTCATGCTTTGGTGTTCCCAAACAACTGGTCTCAGAACATGGTTCACATTTTGAAGACATTGTTTGGGATGATATTTCAACCATGTTGAATTTGTAATATCAGTACTCATCTTCCTACTACCCCCAAGGGAATGGCCAAGTTGAAGCGATAAACAAAATCATCAAAATCATGCTCCAAAGGATGGTAGGAAACCATAAAACCAACTGGCACCACATGTTGTTATTTTCCCTATGGGCATATCGCACATCCATGGAGATCACCATTAGTTTCACCCCTTTCCTCTTAGTACACAATGTTGAATTAGTACTCCCTATAGAGTGCCAAATCCAATCACTTCACCTTGCTGTGGAAATTCTTCTTGATACTTCACCTTTGGAAGAACGACTCCTCCAACTCGAACAAACCATGGAGGACCGTCAAGGTGCTCTCCAAGCCATTGAAGCAAGGAAAACATGGTCAAAATTCCATTATGACTCCCATGTCCACCCTCGCACCTTTAGTGAAGGCGATATGGTTTTGGTTTATGACCAAGCCGACGATAAGTTGGGAAAAGGAAGGTTTGAGTCAATGTGGTACGACCCATATGTATTCCACCATTTCCTTGGAAAAGGGGCATACATTCTTGTTTAATTTGATGGAAAACTCTTGGAGAACCCCCGTAACAGGCTCTACCTCAAGATATTTTAAGCTTTACATCACCAATGAATCACTTGTAGCATAGTCTTGTCATTTTTTCTTTTACACATTTTTTGAAGTGAGTCTTACATATTGTTTCATTGACTGCACCAGATGGATCCTACCTCATGTATCTACATTGGATTCACCAATGGAGAGAGAAAATGGTCTCCAAATCTTTCCTCAGCCGCATGGGTTATCTATTCCCCATCGAATGAGTTGATACATATTGATGGAATATGTGTGGGAATTGCAACCAACAACCAGGCTGAGTGCAATGGGTTCATAGGCCTCTTGGTTTCGGCCTTGCAATTGGGTATTCACCACCTCAATGTATTCTTAGACTCCCAGCTTTTTGTCTCCCAGTTGAATAACCACTACTGGGTACATGATCCTTGCCTCTTTAGAAAGTTCTTGCGCACTAAATAGTTGGTTAGAACATTTGAATCCATCACATTCACACATGTTCCTAGAAACCTCAATAGTGTAGCAGATCAAATGGCTAATGACATTTTAGAATGGAACATTCATCATAGCATATAGTAAGCATATAAAAAACTACATCATACATAATCATATATAAACATGCATACATGTGTAACATGATACATCATCTAGGAATTTTTCACATCATAAAAAGACTCACAGATGAAAACCATAAAAGCACATCCATGTGCACCAAATATATATATATATATATATATATATATATATATAAATCACATGTCCAAATATGTCCAGTACAAAAATGAGAAGCTAAATATGCTTTCTCAATTGAATATACATCACGATACAAAAATCCTAAGTGCACCAACGCACTAGGGGTAGCCCCAGTCTCTACTAATCATAGTTAGATCCATCCTCATCCTCATCTGACTCTGAATCCTCCTCCCCCGAAGAAGCACCACTCTCCATAGGTACGTCTCCCCGCGTTGCTGCACATATGTACTCAGTAGCCACAATGATCCTCTTCATCAGAGGAATCCACTATGGAGGCGCACAAAAGCAGGAAGCAATCATATCATCATCTAGATACATCCAGTCATCATCAGAAACCCCCTCCATTAGCTGCTCCACATGTGGCCGCAAATAGTCCAGATCTTATCGCTCCCGATGGGAATTCAGAACGGGTGGGGATAGTGGCACAATCACACCCATATACTGCTAGTAGCTTGGTGGAGGATGAGGACCAATGTCTGCACATGAAAACAAAGGCATCATCTATCTATCCATATAATCATCTGACAATAACTATCTAAAGTACTCTATGTATGAATGTAAGAACAAAAACTTTGTATAAGTACTAACTGGTCCCCAAGCTTGTCCTGGAGGTTGGGACATCTCAGCATCTCCATGATAATCAATCTCGACGTAAGGGTAGTCCTCAATGAATATAAGGAGCTAACGCCACTGCTTTAGCAGCTCCTGCGTAAATAAGTGCCCCACTATGCTGCCTCCGCACCATCATGTCGCACCACCTATACATCAATGAATCTCACGGACCACTCTCCCCATCACCATGTGCGGATGTAGAGTCAGTAGTCTCTCAAAGATGAAAGCACACAAGAAGGAGCCAAAGAAAAAGTCTCCTCCATATGTCCTTGCAGTGTTCAGCACACGCCGAACTGCAAGCAAATACATCTGGTCCCATCAATAGTAAGTTCCTCCAATGGAAATCTCCACCATCTGGAGCTTCTCTCCTGATATCTTGTGGCTCCCTAAGAATCCCAATATGTGTAGCACCATCACTGCAATGACCTGTGTGCTGAGGTCCTCAATATCATAAACCAGAATGCGCAAGCCTTGCAAATACGTAGTGCCATAGCAGTGCCCCCCATACAACTCCTCTAGACTCTCCCCGCAAGAGAGTTTTGGTGCCATATTGCCAACTACTCCCAAGATCGGGAGCCCAGTCAAGAAGTATGCATCTTGTAGCGTAATGTCCACATACTTCCCCTGCATTACGAAAACTTCACTCCTAGCTTCCCAAAAATCTCACAAGGGTCTCAAGAAACAAGTGTAAAATATTCATTAAAGGGATCCACATGAACTTGAGAATCCCATAATGGGCTAGAATAACTTGCACATTGGCATTCTACAGAGACTCCTCTTAGAGCTCTTTGCAGTCCCACTCCCTCCATACAGCACTAGGCATCTTTCACAAGCACCAGAAACCTGTTACCCTCAACTTTCAGCAAAAAAATCACCCTGGGACTAGGTCTCACATTCTGGGCCAAACCCAACAACCAAGTCATACAATTTGTCCAGAATGATGTGACTGAGTCACACTTTCATGCCCGACAGGAGCAACCCCCAGTGGCACCTTTCTACATGACAAGAGAGACCTAGTTGCACCTATACGGCTAGAAAAAGCAATTGAGTCGCTCCTTTTTCTTTGAAATGAGAGACCCAGTGTGAGGAATCCCTAGTAGGATAGGAGAGGGTCCCAAGTGATTAAATAAAAAAACTAAACCACAGAAAAAGATGATATTTCCAAGAACTCTTACCTTTAAGTCATGGATCGAAAAAATGCCAGTCGAAATGGGAGAAATCAACAAATGAAGTTCGGGGGCCTCCTCTCCAATTCAGAAACAAACAATGACAATGAAACTTGTCATGGGGTACCCACCTACTTATAGACCTCATTAGGCCTATTTTTCTTCCGAACATAACATAGCCATCTGGAGTCCATTTGAGATGTCGTTCACATCGACGGTTTCTGTTTTTCGTCCTCTATATTTTGATGAGACCATTGTCTCATGTTGAGTTAATTATTCTCTAGGCCATTTCCTATACATTACCTTGATTTACATGCCCTTGGAATATAAGTGTCTCTAGACTTGTACTTACATCATATGTAGTCTAGTCCTTCAACCACAACTTACACATGATTTTCAAAACCTTTTCCTAGAGGTCACCTCAATTTGCATGCCCCTATCGCATTGATTTGTGTGCCCTTACTGTGAACTGTCCTGTGCATGTATTGGAATGTTTAAGACCCATTTTCTCCATCCATGTTACATGGTTGGTCACCTTTGACCACCTTTGACCGTCCCACCATGGGGCACGGCCAGTGCCCCTTTCCTGGTTGACCATATTGGAGTTTCTGTTAAGATAATTTTTACTGCTAAAAGAATGAAAAAATCACCGAGCGCCCTTGCTTCCTTTCTCGCTCGTTAAAATATTGGAAAGGGTGTCTACATAGCCTCATTTATCTCCTTTTGTGAACTATGTAGACTACCATATGAAAAGGACCACCTCGGTGCATTCAAGCCAAGAACGTATCCCTTTGCATCCTTTTATGCTTTCTTGGGCATTGGGAACAAACTCTATGAAAAAGCTCATCGAGGGTTGTCGTTAAACTCTTTTCCAGCCTTCTCAGCAAGAAAAGATCGTCGAGCAAACTTGGTTCCGTCCATGCTCGTAAAATTATTTGAATGACCTTCCAGTCAGTACAGGTTTAACCTTTTTCATCCTAATTGAACTACAAGTGGTAAAGAATTATCCCGCCCCCTCAAAGGCTGGGCAAGCTCTCCTATGTACACTTTTAACCTTTTTCAGGCACAGGAGACTATCAACAAAAACGAGACCCCACTGGATTATTCTTCATGCTACACTCTCTAAAATTTAAGGCACCATCGAGCATTTACTTTCTTGGGATCGCTAAAAATCCATAATATCGTACCATAACGGTGTCTTTAGACACCACCCCACATTTTATAGTTTAGGGGAATTCCCACATTGGGTTGACTTTGTTCAGAGTATTCTGCAATGAGTCTGCCTTGGATCCCATGAACACCAAAAGTGTCTACCTCCCCCAAGTACTTCACATCTGTAGTTACATTCCCAATATTATAGCTATGATCCCTCTTTTATGAGTCAGTTTCATTTTCTTCTAGGTCAGCCATGCAGTCATACTCTAAAAAAAGGAAGTTTGAGTCCCCCATGCCCCTCCTACCCCTATTCCCCCGTTTAGTGTGTCAGCCCCCAGATTGTCTCACACCCTTGGTTATTGTCATAACCCCAAAATTTCATAAAAATTTAAATTTTTTAAGACAACATAAAATGTCTGAATACGTAGTTTACTAACTGCTAGAGGTTAGCGGAAAATGAAATAGTTTAACAATTAGTATTAATTAGTTTCATAATACAATAACTAATATGACTTTCATTTTTGTAATGAATATAAGTTTGACCTGCATACAGATTTCTTTTAGCATTACTAATAATTTTAATTTTTGGCAAGTAGGTGAAATCTATCTTTGAAAAACTTGGGCTTACTTGGCATTATGCTAACGCAGATGGATTGCTGGTTCTTACAGGTTCAACAGGTAACGTTTGATCAAGTAGAGGTTTAATTCTTAAGGTAGCAAGAAGTATATCTTTTGCATGTCAAAATGCTAGTAAATAAACTGATTACAAGCTTTGGTGAGGTAAAATAATTGTCTTCCATTGTTTTTGTTTCTAAGGCAGTATTCTAGTTTAAATATAAAGATCGTTATCTTTATCATACTTGTGGAAATTGAACCCAGTGATAGAACAATTTTACTCACAACAATTATCAATTGTACATGCAAAATCACTCACAAAAGAGACTGAATATGGAGCTGAACACTAAACTGTATTAAATCAGTGTACAATAGACAACCCTATAATAACATAGGCTACTACATTAAATAATTACATAAGGGATTCAAATGCATGAGGAGGCAATTTGAATCTAGTCAAAAGCAGGCTTACTAAAATTAAGCAAATCCCCCATAGGTGCATAAAGTAGTTTCCAAATCAGCTAAGGATCTCACGAATTAGAAAAAGCACTTAGGCAAGCTAAAAGGTGATGGAATGACAACTAATACATGCTTTGCATAGGAGAAAAGAGTGGAGGATGTGGAGGACAAAAAACTAGTTAACCTCACCTAGTCAAACTTTCCCAATTGCCTTAAAGCACTGAAAAAGCAGGCAATAAAGCAGAAAAAGCAGAAGGGTGCCTAGGAGGCCAAGAATAAAGCAAAATTGATTCCTTAAGGTTTTCCAAGCACTACATGAGTCAAAATAGTCAAGTTTGACCACTATGGATAGGTAAATTACAACTTGCATAAGGTGGGACACATGAAACTAGGCAAATAAGACAAAAATGATTAATTTAATGTCTAAGGTAGCTAACTATGGGTTGATTATTCTAACACCCCCCCTTAAGCCTGAATTATGAGTAATATATCAAAAAATTATAGGGCCTAGCAACAAGGCTTAGTCACCCTTTACATACTGCATGTCCATTTAAACAAGGAAAGAGGCAAAAACCACATGGGAAAATCCTCCCTTAAACATGGACTGTAAAACAAAATTTGGAAATCTTGTCTTCACTCATTCTTCACAGCATGATCAACAATTCCCAGCAGTGATTTGAGATTTCTGAAGGTCTTCTCACAAAATGCTTTGGTGAAGATATCGGCTACTTGTTCTGAAGATGAATAGAAGAGTAGGTGAATGGTGCCATCATGCACAAGCTCTCTGATGTAGTGCATATGGATCTCAATGTGTTTGGTTCTCTGCTTCTGAACTGGATCATTGTAGATTTGAATGGTACTCTAGTTATCATAGTAGATGGTAGTTGATTACTCTGATTCGAAGCCACACTCTCCAAGTAACCCCTGCAACCATAAACATTGAGTTGCTGCATTGACAACTCCTCTGTACTCTGCTTCTGTAGATGAGAGTGCAATGGAACTCTGTTTCTTGCTTGACCAGCTGATTGGCCCTTCTGCAAGCATAAACACATATCCTGATGTGGACTTTCTTTCTGTGCTATCACCTTCCCAATCACTATCAGTAAATCCAATCAAATCAAGATCAGATTTTGCTTTATAGAAGATCCCATGTGTCCTTGTTCCCTGAACAAAGTTAAGGATCCTTTTGGATGCTTTCCAATGGATCTCATGAGGCTGATCCATGTATCTAGAAGCCACACTTAGTGCATAAGAAATATCAGGTCTAGTATGTGTAAGATACAAGAAACATCCAATCAATTGCCTATACAGTGTATTGTTTACCATAGGTGAATAATTAGCTTCTTCCAGCTTCACTCCTGAAAGGAAAGGAGTCTTGCTTGGCTTGCAATCCTTCATTCTGAATTTGTTCAGCAAATCCAAGGCATACTTGGACTGGTGCACCTTGATTCCATATTTGTTTTGAGCAATCTCAAGCCCCAAGAATTGGTTTAAGAGCCCCAAATTTGTCATGGAGAAGGCTTGGTTCATTGCACCCTTCAAGGAAGCAATCTCATCCTTTGAGCTTCCTGTAATGAGAAGGTCATCAAAATATAACACAATCATCATTAATGAACCATTAATTAACTTCAAATAGACATTTGGATTTTATTTGCACCGAACAAAATTCAGTGATAGCAAGAAGCTATCAATCTTGGCATACCAAGCCCTGGGGGCTTGCTTTAGCCCATACAATGAATTTCTCAACCTGCACACAAGAGATGGGTTAGTAGAAAATCCTTGAGGCTGCTACATGTATATGTATTCACTGAGATCTCCATTCAGGAAGGCACACTTTACATCCATGTGATGTACCTTCCATTGCTTTGAAGCTGCAATGGCTAAGGCTAGCCTGATGGAGTCCATCTTTGCCACTGGTGCAAAGGTCTCATTGTAATCTATGCCATGAACCTGTGAGTAGCCCTTGGATACCAATCTGGAATTGTAATTTAGAGGTGAACCATCAGCATCAAATTTGGTCTTGTACACCCACTTACACTGAACTAGCTTCCTCCCTGGGGGAAGATCCACTAGCTCGCAAGTGTTGCTCTTCTGGAGTGAGATGAACTCTTCCTTCATGGCTGCTTGCCATATTGGATCTCCTACTGCATCTTCATATGTCTAAGGATATGATTCCACCATAATATAGCATTTCTTAGCAAACATAGGATCCTTCATGCACAGACCACTCTCAAATTGAGATCTAGTCCTCCTTGGGTCATTGGGATCCCCTGCTAGCTCTCCTGCTGGATGAAGTGTCTTGGATGCCTATTTTGGACTTGTATGGATTTTAGGATCTGCAATAAACTCATCACTATCAGACATATCAGAATCAACATGTTCAACAATATCTTCACTTACTTTCAGAGGTTCAGGTGGTGAAGAGGCTTCTCCAACTTCCACTGCTACTAGGGGTTCTTCTTGAAACTGAACACACCTTTCAATGAAGGATTTATTTGTGCTCAAATTTATCAGCTTGTACGATTTTGAATATTTAGAGTACCCAACAAATAGACACTCTTGGCTTTGGGGCTGCAAAGCCTTCCTCTTTTCTGTTGGAATTCTAGCCCAAGCCCTTAAGCCAAAAATCCTGAAATGGGTCACATCTCGCTTGTGCCCACTCCATGCTTTGAAATGAGTCATACCATCAAGATGTTTATGAGGCACCCTATTTTGGATATAGGCTGCATAGTTTATAGCTTCGGCCCAGTACTTTGGTGGCAAATTTTTGGCCTCCATCATGCATGTTTCCATCTCCTTCAGTGATCTGTTCTTCCTCTCAGCAACACCATTCTGCTGTGGTGTGTAAGGGATAGAATGCTGCATCTGAATACCTACATCTGCACAATATTGAATAAACTCAGACTTGAAATAATCACCACCATTGTCAGATTTGAGGACCTTGAGTTTCCTCCCATACTGGTTTTCAACCAAATCCTTAAAGACTTTGAATAGGCCAAAAACTTCAGACTTGTGTTTCAAGAAGTAAACCCAGCAATACCTGGAAAAGTCATCTATGAAATTCAATGCATATTTGGCCTGACTCATGGACATATGAGGGAATGGGCCAGCAACATCACTGTGGATCAACTCGAGGGGTGCAGAGGTTCTCTCATGACTAGCTCTCTCAAATTTATGCTCTGGGTGTTTTCGTAGGATACAACCTTGGCAGACTCCTTTGGGAAATTCTATGTTGGGAAACCCTATGACCATCTCTTTTTCACTAAGATCAGAAAGATACTTGTAATTTAGGTGGCCAAATATTTCATGCCAAATCTTGCTTGCCTCAGTAGCATGAATTAGAAGAGCAGAGGGGTTTGAGTAGGGTAGGAAGTGTGAGAACATGTATACCTTCAAAGTATGATTTGCAACTCCTTTAGCAATGACTTTACCACTTGAGATCTCTGTGATCTCAACTTCATCAGGGGAGAATATGACCTTCTTTGGAGACCCAGTGTGAGTCATCTGATACACTGATAAGAGGTTGGAGGAAAGACCAGGCACATACAACACATTACTGAACTGACCATGATCAAGATCAATCCTCCCTTTGCCCAAACTTTCAGTGAGAGAGTCATCTCCCAGTACTATTGGTGGTCCTTTTGACATGTCAAGTGAGGTGAATGCCTTGGTTGAAACCATGTGTCTTGAAGCTCCAGAATCAATGATGAAACTAGGTGAGCTTGATGTGCTAGCAAGCAATGCATGAACTCTCTCTCTGTATTCTGAACTTGATCCTCCTTCTCTCTTCTTTGAGCTGTCTGGAAGGGAGATGCCATTCTTGTCCAGGAGTTGGGTCAGCATGTCTATTTTCTTCTTCATGCAGGTGCTCTTAGTATGATTTCCCTTACTGCAGTATGCACACTTGCTCATTTCTCCTTTATTCTTCTTCTTCTGGTAGTTCTTCTTGGAACCTTGTGGCTCCTCCGGAGACTTGTTCTTGTCTCTCTTTTTCTCAGGTGGATTTTTAGCTTTCTTTTTGCTTTTTGAATCCACCTTTAAATCTCCAACAACCAGAGCTTGGTATTTGGATGGTTTTATGGTGCCCATCATCACCAGCTTGTCTTGTTCTTGTGTGAGAGATTCCATGAAATCTGCAAGGCTAGGAATCTTCCAGGTTCGAGCTGTCAATTTTGTGGCATAGAAGGTCAAAAAAAACACTGAATAGTTAGGGCCAAGATTCGAGAGAATGGCCAAGACCAGCTGATCATCCTTCTTTTCAATCCCACATTGTTTTAGCTGTAAAACAATTGCTTTGAACTTGGAGAAGTAGAGTTATAGGGATTCAAAGCTACTGGGACTTAGGGAGATCAGTTCATTTTTGATTTGATGTCCCCTCATCTCATCTGTCTTTCCAAAAAGATCAGTAATCTTCTCCCATACTTCATTCGGTAATGTCAATCCATCAAGATGGAAAAGGAGGTCTATGGAAATACTCAGACACCAGAGACCATAGGCCTCATCCCTCATGTTGTGCCATTTTATCTTCTTTGCAGCTGCATTGGGCTCTGCTTCTATTGCCATAGTCACCCTGTAGAGGCCTTTTTCTCTCAACAGTATCTCCGTCTCTGCTTTCCATTCAAAGAAGTTGAAGGGAGTCAAGATGATCTTTGAGATTGATCCATAGCTCAGAAATTGTCCCGGCTGTCAGTAGAAGGCTCCCGGTCACGGATGTCGAACCTGCAAAATAAATTTGAAGGAGAGAAATCGATCTACAATGGCTTTGATACCATGTGGAAATTGAACCCAGTGATAGAACAATTTTACTCACAACAATTATCAATTGTACATGCAAAATCACTCACAAAAGAAACTGAATATGGAGTTGAACACTAAACTGTATTAACTCAGTGTACAATAGCCAAACCTATAATAACATAGGCTGCTGCATTAAATAATTACATAAGGGATTCGAATGCATGAGGAGTCAATTCAAATCTATTCAAAAGCAGGCTTACTAAAATTAATCAAATCCCCCATAGGTGCATAAAGTAGTTTCCAAATCAGCTAAGGAGCTCACGAATTGGAAAAAGCACTTAGGCAAGATAAAAGGTGATGGAATGACAACTCATACATGCTTTTCATAGGAGAAAAGAGTGGACGATGTGGAGGACAAAAAACTAGTTAACCTCACCTAGTCAAACTTTCCCAATTGCCTTAAAGCACTGAAAAAGCAGGCAATAAAGTAGAAAAAGCAAAAGGGCACCTAGGAGGCCAGGAATAAAGAAAAATTGATTCCTTGAGGTTTCCCAAGCGCTACATGAGTCAAAATAGGCAAGTTTGACCACTATGGATAGGTAAATGACAACTTGCATAAGGTGGGACACATGAAACTAGGCAAATAAGACAAAAATGATTAATTTAATGTCTAAGGTAGCTAACTATGGGTTGATTATTCTAACAATACTTAGCGAAAAAAATATACTTACTATGAGATGAGAGCTCAAGTTATTCGTCATACATTTACTTCTACTTTAACATGTGTATAACGCCAATGTTATGTTTAACTGTATTGTCTCTTATTCATGAAAGTACTCCTATCAATCTCGAAGTTAAAGATTTCCAATAGAGTTCATGTTTCTATTTTGTCTTTTCTTACTAGCCATTGAATTTATCAACCTGTTGCTTAAATGTAAAAATATGCTCATCATTGAGTTATAAACTTCAGTATTTACCTTATCTCCTTGCTGTATGTATTATTGTAACAATATACAATATCATATTATTTTATAATGTACCAATCTATACGTTACTTGCATCCTATAGAGATCTTACTACCTGGAATTTTCTATAACATTATAAGTTGGGTTCTTGTAACTTGATACATCATCCTAAGATGGAATACTACCTACCATCACTTTTTATAAAGTCTAAGTCATAGGAAATACATTATCAGTGTTATTCCTAAATTATAAACCTTGTGCATGGTTAAATCCATAATAATATTACTATTATCAAGTTGTCTCACTTAAAATAGGTTCTAGTTTATAATAACTACTATGGTAGATTTACTACCTAGATCTTTCAAACTAAGGTCTATCTAAAGTGAAACATTATGAATATGGTTCCTATACTATGCTAGAACCAATTATACACAAACAAACAAAAACTGTCTTTGTAAATAATGATAGGAATCATTATTATTGTCATTGGTAAGATGAGCCTACAAAACATTAAATGTAAAAGCTTACGTTAAGGTTGAGCCTTGTGATTGTTTATTTGATATGGTTTAAATACCTTTAATCTATAGTCCAACTTATGAATATTATTTATTAGCAAAATTAACTAATCTTAACCACCATTTACAATGATATGGTTTGTAACTATTTTAAAGTCGATTGTGAAGTAATTATGCAAATCATTGTTTGGACATATTTTATTCTATGGTCAATGACCTAGAATTATTGTTAACTATTATTATAACCCTCGATACTAGCAATGACAATGATATAGTTTATGTTTCAAAAGGTGAATTTATAAACAATCCATAGTCGTTTGCATAGTCTATTAATAAATCATTGTAATAATAATTGGATAATTGAAAATGCAGATGACTATAAACCAAACCCATGCGCGGTTGAAAGATTTGGAGGCACGTGGTCTGCCCTCGTTCGTGCATTGGTGACTTAAAAGGATGGAAACCCTATTCTCTTGTTATTTTTCTCTGAGGGTTTCATTGGCCTGCAAGATACTCTATTTGGTTTTTATTGACAGCCATGAGAGGCTGTTCCTATGCATGCTTGCTCTATGGCTTGAGTTTGTTGTTGCTGTAGACTTGTTACTTAGTATTAGAATGCATAACTTCATGGTTGTGAGTCTCACTGCGTGAGTGGTTATTGGTTGTTACGTTTGGCTCTCGGCCTGTCCAAGGTTTCAGTTCAGTTTTCTTGTGGCTCGTCATAGCTTGTGAAACTTGAGCTTGTCGACATTGTTTTCCCTTCAAGGTCGATGCAGAGTTTGAATACTCCTTTGTGTAAAATGAAAAATTTGGTGACAGCTTCTTCGTTTCTCGATTTCTCTTCTTGCTGATAAGTAAAGACAACTAAAATTTCATTATAAACATTCTTTATTGAGTTATTTGTTTTGTTATGGTTTAAATTTTAGAAGCTTAGCATTACTCTAAAGCACGATATTGTGCTATTTACAAGAACCCAAGTCTGCTCCTGTCTTTAGTGGAAAGGAAAAATACAACGGTCGGGTTCTGTGTACTTGTGACCCCAACCGGTAAGCCCTGGTTCAAAAATGGGTTTTTCCCTACTTGCAATGAGGGTTGTTGAAGGAGAAAATACAGTGCTTGGAAGCCTGTTTCTGTTTCTTGTTAGTTAAGAGATTTTAATAAGATGTTGTTTTCCAGCTTTTACTTGCAAACCTTTGTGGTTATGATGGGTAATACCGGCCTTCAAGCCGTGATATGTATTTGGTTTTTAAATTAGGATTCATCCTTACAGCTTGAAAATGTATTACAGTAGGTTTTATAAATAAGATTTTGTTAAACTTGAGCTCTGTCTCGCGTTGTTATGATTTCATTAACCTATAACTAAAGATACTATAAAATTGGGTTTTTCCTTCTTCAACTGTCAGTGAAGAAAATTTACTGTTAATGATTTCTTTTGTAAGTAAATATTGTTAATGTGAAGACTGTAGATCAGTTGTAATGTAAAATTTATAATTTTATACTTATCAGTCCAGATTGTAATAACTAGGGTTAAATGGAAAAGAAAACCTTGTGTAAATGTATTCTTAAATTAATTATTACTTGGGCTTTGTTTCTTGTTGCTTCAGTTTGGCTATTACAGGTGTATGGTGGTTTATTAACCTGTTAACTATATAATTATTTTACTGTTTATAAAAGATATTCATATTAAGAAAAGATTGTAAATAGTCTAAAGTATGAGTTATAATCTTCTTGTAAAGTTTGTTTATACAGTTATCAATGTAGATGGACTAAAACTTAAATAAATTAATTTATAAATAGGTAATTTAGTTGTTAGGGTTTCGACCCTCATTTTTTTCTTTCACAGGTTATAAGCTTGTCTGGTAAATATAATTATTTCTTGAATAAGTAATTTCTTAGTTTTATTTTATTTAATGTTACATTTGTTTTATTTACCATTCTGTAACTTAGAATTATTTAGAGCTCTGTAAAGAATAAATGGTCCTAATCTGGTTTTTATTAGGTAATAGTTTAATATTTAGTTAATAGTTTTAAAAGATAAACTATGTGGTTAATAACTTGTTTATATACTTAGCTGTTATCTTCTATAAACTTTTATTTTATTAGTATACTATTACTGTGACTATAATGTAGTTTACTATTTTCTTTTCTTGTATTCTTATTTATTTACACTAAGTAAACACTGTAAACACAAATAAACCATAACACTGAAATAAATTTACTCTGCTATCTATGGATACAATTCCTATCCACTATTTTTATTCTCTTATCTACTTAAAGCATTCTAACTGTGCTAGAGTATGACCTGGTTTCCAGGTGTGGAAAAACACAATGTATAAATTTATTTTCATTCTATTTCACTATTCTTATAAACCAATTTTATTTTTATAACAATCTAATAAGAATACAAAATATAGCATTTTGTAAACTCTGAACTTTTAACATTCACATAGCAGTTAACCTAATATTTATTTAACTAAAACAGTAAAACAAAATAACATAGAACCTGTTGAGGAGAGTATGACAACATATTTAGGAGGTCGTTCCTCCCTACCAATCTCCTGGAGAGCACTCAAACAACGCTTCCTCAGGACACCTGAGCTTGTTCTTGGTCCTCTTGGATGAGAACTAGTGGAGATGCAAATAGTAGAACCCTCTATCAACTGACTAGTTCAATACCTCAGTAAAACACTATGCTCTCAGTAGTATGATCTTTAGCTTAAAATATGCAACTAGATCAATCAGTAGTTATCCCCTCCAACACTTTCCAAATATCCCTTCCATTGAATTTCTTTGAAGTACATTCATTCACCCTGAATGATCACTTCTCTAGAATGAGCAGCCTCAACTCTCTTCAATGGGAATTTTTATAAATATTGCCTAGGTCTTTTGGGTTAGTTTTCATTAATTGAGTCACCGTCTCTGATTCCACTTTCTTAAGGAATCATGACCATAAATGTAGGTAGGTTGCACTTGCAATAGTTGGAAGTGGTTAGAGGATGCTGCCACATGTCAGTTTGCTCTCCACCCAGTCTCCTCCACCAATTTGACCAGTAAACACTCTTTTAACAGCTCTCCTAAGTTGTTGTCTCCACATTTATTTATTTATAAATAAAATATTCAGAATTTACATTAAATATCCTTGACTCCACTGGGTCATCAATTACAACTTAGCATAAAATTTAACATATTGTTCCTCAAATAATATAAAATTGTTTTTGCAAATTTGGGGCATGTGACATACACACCCCCTTAAATTATAACATCATCCTCGATGTTATTTATTCCCTATCCTCAGAATTCCCCTGGAACAGAATTGGATATGCATTTTGCATATGACTTTCCAATTCCCAGGTGGCTTCTTCTGGACTAAGGTTCATGCATTGCACCTTCACCTGACCAATGGTGCAGTTTCAAAGTGTGATCTCCCTCCACTTGATGATATAGTCCGGTTCCACTAGAAAATTGCCTTCTGGCTCCACGTGTAAATCATTCCAATTAACAACATGAGTAGCATCATGAACATATTTATTTAATACATAAATGTAAAAAAACATTATGAACTCTTAAATTTGGTGGTAAGGCTAACTGATAAGCTACCTATCCAATCCTAGATAGTATTTCAAAAGGACCACAGTAATGAGGTGCTAGTTTTGCACAACTACCCAACCTCAGAGAGCTCTTTTTGGGTCTCACCTTGATGAAAACATGTTCACCTACCTGAAACTCTTTTGGAGTTCTTTTAAGGTCTGCTTGACTTTTTTGTCGATCTTGCACAATTTTCAGATTACCTTGTACCTGCTTTACAATTTCTTCCATTTCTTTCAATAATTCAGGACCTAATACTAATCTGTCCACCGGATTACTCCAAGAGATAGCAGTGTTACACTTCCTTCCATACAAGATTTTGAAAGGACTATATCTGGCTGAAGCTTGATAATTATTATTATAAGCAAATTCCACTAGGTGCAAATAACCCTCCCATCTACCTGGATGATATTTTACATACATTCTTAGTAAATATTCCAGTACTTGTTTTACTCTTTTAGTCTGTCCATCAGTTTGAGGATGGAACGAAGTACTAAAATTTAGTGTAGTATTTAATCCTTTAAAAAGATATTTCCAAAAGTTACCTGTAAATTTAGGGTCTCGATTTGATATTATAACTTTTGGTATCCCATGCAGTTGGAAAATTTTCTTTAAAAAGATATCAACTATGTTTGCAACTTTATACGTAGTTTTTACAGGTATTAAATGGGATGCTTTACTTATTTTATCAACTAATACCATTATAGAATCATTTAAATTCTGATTTTTAGGCAGTCCAGTAACAAAATCAAGACTAATTATCTCCCATTTCCAGCTAGGAATGGGCAATGGTTGAAGTAATCTAGCTGGGTGTTGATGTTCAGTTTTTACTTGCTAGCATTCAAAACACCTAACGATATATTCTCCCAGTTCAGTCTTCATATTTGGCCAAAAATATTCTTTTCTTAACATAGTTATAGTCTTCTGATAACCTGGATGGCCTGAGTAAGGATTTTTATGGATTTGATCTAAAATTATTAACTTAACTTTAGGTACATTAGGTACATACATTCTGTCTTTATACAGTAAAAATCCTTTTTCATTCAAGCTATACCCTTTACTTATAATTTCTGTTGGATTTTCTTTCATTTTTGCTTGTAATTTTTGATAAATTTCATCTTGTTCTAACCCTACTTTAAGCTGTTCTTCCAGATATGTTGTATAAGTGCTAATAATTGTTGTAAATCTCAGCCTTTCATTTCAACTTAATGCATCAGCAACTTTATTTTATTTCTCTTTAATGTGCTGAATTTTGAAATCATACTTACTTAGAAAAGCTAGCCACCTAGCTTGTCTAGCATTTAGGTTAGGTTGATCTAACAAATATTTCAGTCCTTTATTATCTGTCATTAGAATAAATTTTCTTCCAATTAATTGATGACGCCACATCTTTAGAGCATGCATGACAACAACTAATTCCAAATCATAAGTTGCATAATTCTTTTCATGAATTTTTAATTTCCTAGATTCATAAATGATAACATGCCCTTCTTGAGTCAATACTCCGCCTAAACCATCATTGCAGGCGTCAGTACACACTACAAAATATTTATTTGGATCATCTATTCTTAAAATAGGTGCACTGGTTAATAAAGTTATTAACTTTTTAAAACTCTCCTCGCACTTCTGATTCCAATCAAATTTATTTCTCTTCTTCTACAAAGAGGTTATCAGATTTGTAATTCTCGAAAACCCTTCAATGAACCTCCGGTAATAACCGGTAATTCCCATGAAGGATCGAACATCAGTTACATATTTAGGAACTGGCCAATCTTCAATCACCTTTATCTTTTTGGGATCCACCAAAATTCTGTCCTTAGTCACCACATGACCTAAGTACTGTATTTTATCCTTAAAGAAATCACATTTACTAAACTTTGCAAAGAGTTGATGATCTCGTAACTCTTGCAAAACAATTTTTAAATGTTCTTTATCCTCTTCTTCAAATTTTGAATAGATTAATATGTCGTCGATAAACACAACCACAAAATTGTCCAAATATTTATGCATTACATTGTTCATTAAACACATAAAAATAGTTGGGGTGTTAATAAGCCCAAATGGCATGATGACAAACTCGTAATGGCCATATCGAGTCCTAAAGGCTATCTTAAAAATATCTTCATCTTTAATCCTAACTTGGTGGTATCGAGACCGTAAATCAATTTTTGAAAACACCGTGTCTCCACGTAGTTGATCAAATAGATCATCTATGCAAGGCAATGGGTATCTATTTTTAATAGGCATGTTATTCAACTTACGAAAATCTATACAAAGTCGTAGAGTTTCGTCCTTTTTCTTAACGAAGATGACAAGTGCCCCCCAGGGAGACACACTGAGTCAAATATACTTCTTGTCAATAAGTTCTTTTAATTGTGTTTTAATTTCATTAAGTTCAAGTATGTTCATCTGATAAGGGGCCTTTAAGCTAGGTACTGCACCAGGTTGTAGCTCAATGGTAAAATCTAGTTCCCTTTTTGGAGGAAGTCCTAGAATTTCTTCCGGAAATACATCTGCATACTCTTTTAAAACTAGTATATCCTCCAATTTTAATTTATCTATATTATTTATATTTTCCTCATTAGTTACTATTACTGCATAAGCCTTACAACCTTTCCTAACAACTCTCTTAAGCTGCAGAGCAAAAATATGCCTTACGGTTGTTTTTCTAGGGATTCCCTTTACACTTATTGGTTTTCCATCTTTATTTATACCAGTAAACGTTTTATCATAACAGTTTAAAATCACCCTATGTTGCTCTAACCAATCCATACCGATTAGTATGTCATAAGAACCCAGAGGTAGTGCATTAAGCTTTATAAAAGTTTCAAATTGATCCATAACTACTGCACACTTCTTTACAAAACAAGTTACCTTTCTTTTTGCACCAGTAGCTAATTGAACCAACAAAGAACTTACAAACTTTTCAACAGGAAGCTTACATTTTTCTACCAATTTAGGTGAAATATAACTTAGACTAGCTCCTGGATCAATTAAAATAGCTATGGGTGTTTGGTTGATCTTACCTTATACTTCCACCATGGAAGTTTGACAGTCTTCTTGTCGATTCTCCAAAGTTGCATTGATCCTGGGCATAGTCCTCGCTAAATCTCCAAAAGTCATCTCCTCCTATATGGTATGGATATTACTGACAGTCCTTTTTCGATTAGGATAGACTGAGGCATAATGTGGGCCATTACACTCCCAACACTTTATGGGTTCTTTTCTTTGAAAATTTTTCATGTAATTACCATGATTATTAGCAGACTCTTTACTCTTTTGATTGTTCTGATTGTTTGGTGAATTATTCTTATTCCCTTGGAAATTCTTATTAGAAAAATTTCTAGCCTTATTATTTTTAGAATTCCGATTGGGCACAAAATCTTTCTTCTTTTGATCATAATTATTATTATTTTTGGCCTTCTAGTTGGCCATACTCTTCTTTTTCCTATTTTGTTCATAACAGAAATTAGCTTTCCTCATAGCTTCTTCTAGAGTTTTAGGATTGTCGTGCTCAATCCTATCCTTTATGTGATAAGGTAGACAACTGAGAAACTGTTGTACCTTTGGTTTTTCATCTACAAGGTATGGTACATACCTAAGTAGACTTAAAAACATATTGTTCAAATCTTTCATAGTCATTGTACCTAGTTTAAGCTCATAGAATTCTTTAGCTCTTTATTCATAGTATTGCTCAGATAAAAATTTCTTTTTAAAGTACTTCTTAAAGGTACTCTAATTTATGTTCTTCTCTTTTATTCCTTTCACTCTCTTTAAATATTTCCACCATATATCAGCTTTCCCTGAAATATTATAGATAGCCATTCTAACCTTTAATTGGTTAGAATAGTTATAAATCTGAAAGTACTTCTTCATCCCAGATAACCAGGATTCTGCTTCCTCCTCCTTCTCAGTTTCCCCATTAAAGGTTGGCGGTATGATCTTTTTAAACTCTCCATAAATTTTTTCATATGGTTTATATTTTCTCTTTCTGGTATAGTGGTTATCCTCACTACTATCACTAGTAGAATGAAAATTATGTTGATCACCAAACACTTCAGAAGATGAGCTGCTTTCATTTTTAGTCTGTTTAATATTTTTATACTTATGTTGGTAACTTAAATATTTTGAATCAGATCTTTTACCCCTTCCCTTAGTTTGAAATATTTCTGTTAGGATTTGATTCAGCTCCTCCCGAGCTCTCAGAATCCTCTCATT
Organism: Pseudotsuga menziesii; assembly: GCA_001517045.1. Taxonomy (NCBI): domain Eukaryota; kingdom Viridiplantae; phylum Streptophyta; class Pinopsida; order Pinales; family Pinaceae; genus Pseudotsuga; species Pseudotsuga menziesii. The sequence continues at coordinate 432,447 of LPNX010566751.1, forward strand.
TTCCTTTTTAACAAATTCCATTTCATATTTTAATTCTTTTACTGTTTGTAAAATTTCCGATGAATTAGTGGTTATGTATTCTTGTATAGGGTCTTTTTGTGAGTTTTCTTGTTCAGTAAAGGGAGATTCCTCTCCTGCATATTCCTCCAGTTGTTCCATACCTATTGTTAAACTCAGAAACAAATTTCTTTGTTGAATAACATTAAAAGAAAACAACATCAGCAAAATGATTTAATACATTGTTTCATATAAGCAAGTTGAGATTCATCAAGGCCTAGTGTTTGAACCTTGTGATTTTATACCACATGTCATAACCCCAAAATTTCATAAAAATTTAAAATTTTTAAGACAACATAAAATGTCTGAATACACAGTTTAGTAACTGCTAGCAGTTATTGGAAAATGAAACAGTTTAACAATTAGTATTAATTAGTTTCATAATACAATAACTAATACAAATTTCATTTTAGTAATGTATATAATATTGACCTGCATACAGATTTCTTTTAGCTTTACTAATATTTTTACTTTTTGGCAAGTAGGTGAAATCTATCTTTGAAAAACTTGGGCTTACTTAGCATTATGCTAACACAGATGGATTGCTGGTTCTTACAGGTTCAAGAGGTAATGTTTGATCAAGTAGAATTTTAATTCATAAGGTAGAAAAAAATATATCTGTTGCATGTTAAAATTCTAGTAAATAAACTAATTATTTAAAAGCAAGCTCTGATGAGGTAAAGTAATTGTCTTCCATTTTTTTGTTTCTAAGGCAGTATTCCAGTTTAGATATAAATATCGTTATCTTTATCATACTTAGCGAAACAAAAGATAATTACTGTGAGATTAGAGCTCAAGTTCTTCGTCATACATTTACTTCTACTTTAACATGCATATAATGGTAATGTTATGTTTAACTGTATTGTCTCTTATTCATGAAAGTACTCCTATCAATCTCGAAGTTAAAGATTTCCAATAGAGTTCATGTTTCTATTTTGTCTTTTCTTACTAGCCATTGAATTTATCAACTTGTTGCTTAAATGTAAAAATATGCTCATCATCGAGTTATAAACTTAAGTATTTTCCTTATCGCTTTGCTGTATGTATTATTGTAACAATATACAATATCATATTATTTTATAATGTACCAATATATATGTTGCATCCTGTAGAGATCTTACTACTTGGAATTTTTATAACATTATAAGTTGGGTTCTTGTAACTTGATACATCATCCTAATATGGAATACTACCTACCATCACTTTTTATAAAGTCTAAGTCATAGGAAATACATTATCAATGTAATTCCTATAATTATAAACCTTGTGCATGGTTAACTCCATAATAATATTACTATTATCAAGTTGTCTCACTTATAATAGGTTGTAGTTTATAATAACTACTATGGTATATTTACTACTTAGATCTTTCAAACTAAGGTCTATCTCAAGTGAAACATTATGACTAAGGTTCCTATACGGTGCTAGAACCAATTACACAAACAAACAAAAACTGTCTTTGTAAATAATGATAGGAATCATTATTATTGCCATTGATAAGCTGAGCCTACAAAAAATTAAATGGAAAAGCTTACATTAAGGTTGAGCCTTGTGATTCTATATTTGATATGGTTTAAATACCTTTACTCTATAGTCCAACTAATGAATATTAGTTATTAGCAAACGTAACTAATCTTAACCGCCATTTACAATGATATGGTTTGTAACTATTTTAAAGTCGATTATGAAGTAATTATGCAAATCATTGTTTGGACATATTTTATTCTATGGTCAACGACCTAGAATTATTGTTAACTATTATTATAACCCTCGATACTAGCAAGGACAACGATATAGTTTATGTTTCAAAAGGTGAGTGTATAAACAATCCATAGTCGTTTGCATAGTCTGTTAATAAATCATTGTAATAATAATTGGATAATTGAAAACAAAGATGTATATAACCCAAACCCATGCGTGGTTGAAATATTTGGAGGCACGTGGTCTACCCTTGTCCATGCATTGGTGACTTAAAAGGCTGGAAACCCTATTCTCTTGTCATTTGTCTCCTAGGGTTTCGTTGGCCTGCACACTTCTCTGTGTGGTTTTTCTTGACAACCATGAGATGCTGTTCATCTGTGTGCTTGCTTCGTGGCTTGAGTTTTTTGTAGCTATAGAATTGTTACTCAGTCTTAGAATCCATAACTTCATGGTTGTGAGTCTCACTGCATGAGTGGTTATTGGTTGTTACGTTTGGCTCTTGGCCTGGCAAAGGTTTCAGTTCATTTTTCTTGTGGCTCGTCATGGCTTGTGAAACTTAAGCTTGTCGACACTATTTTCCCTTCAGGGTCGGCGTAGAGTTTGAATACTCCTCTGTGTAAAATGCAAAATCTAGTGACAGCTTCTTCGTTGCTCGATTTCTTTTCTTGTTGACAGGTAAAGACAACTCAAATTTCATTATAAAAATTCTTTATTGAGTTATTTATTTTGTTAGGGTTTCAAGCTTAGAAGCTTAGCATTATGCTAATGCACGTTATTGTGCTATTTATAGGAACCCAAGTCTGCTCCAGTCTTCAGTGGAAAGGAAAAATACAATGGCCGACTTCTTTGTACTTGTGACCCCAACCGGTAAGCCCTGGTTCAAAAATGGGTTTTTCCCTACTTACAATGAGGGTTGTTGAAGGAGAAAATACAGTGCTTGGAAGCCTATTTTGGTTTCTCGTTAGTTAAAAGATTTTAATAAGATGTTGCTTTCCAGTTTTTAATTGCAAACCTTTGCGGTTATGCTAGGTAATACTGGCCTTCGAGCCGTGATATGTATTTGGTTTTTAAATTAGGATTTAGCCTTACGGCTTGACAATGTATTATAGTTGGTTTTATAAATAATATTTTGTTAAACTTGAGCTCTATCTCGGGTTGTTATGATTTTGTTAACCTGTAACTAAAGATATTGTAAAATTGGGTTTTTCCTTCTTCAATTGTGAGTGAAGAAAATTTATTGTTAATGATTTCTTTTGTAAGTAAATATTGTTAATGTGAAGACTGTAGATTAGTCATAATGTAAAATTTATAATTTTATAACTCTGTAACTCTGTTTATTTCTAAAAAATAAAGGGGTTATAAACATAACCCTAATCTGGTTTTTATTAGGTAATAGTTTAAGATTTAGTTAATAGTTTTAAAAGATAAATTGTGTGGTTAATAACTTGTTTATATACTTAGCTGTTATCTTCTATAAACTTTTATTTTATCAGTATGCTATTATTGTGACTCTAATGTAGTTTACTATTTTATTTTCTTGTATTTTTATTTATTGACACTAAGTAAAAATTGTAAACACAAATAAACCATAACACTAAAATAAATTTACTCTGCTATCTACGGATACAATTCCTATCCACTAGTTTTATTCTCTTATCTACTTAAAGCATTCTAACTGTGCTAGAGTACGACCTGGTTACCAGGTGTGGAAAAACACAGTGTAGAAATTTATTTTCATTCTATTTCACTATTCTTCTAAACCAATTTTAATTTTATAACAATCTAATAAGAATACAAAATCTAGCATTTCATAAACTCTGAACTTTTAACATTCACATAGTAGTTAAACTAATATTTATTTAACTAAAATAGTAAAACAAAATAACATAGAACGTGTTGAGGACAAGATGACAACAGCTTTAGGAGGCTATTCCTCCCTACTAATCTCCTAGAGGGTGCTTAAACAACACTTCCTCAAGACCCCCGAGCCTGTTCCTGGTCTTCTTGGCTAAGAACTGGTGGAGATGCAAACAGTATAACCCTCTGTCAATTGACTAGTTCAATACCTCAGTAAAACACTCTTCTCTCAACAATATGATCTTCAGCTTAAAAGCTACAACTAGATCAATCAGCAGTTATCCCCTCAAACACTTTCCAAATCTCCCTTCCATTGAATTTGTCTAAAGTACATTCATTCACCTTGAATGATCACTTCTCTAGAATGAGAATCCTTAGCTTTCTTCAATGGGAATTTTTATAAATATTTCCTAGGTCTTTTGGCTCAGTTTTCATTTATTGAGCCACCTTCTTTGATTCCACTTTCTTGGGGAATCATGACCACAAATGTAGGGAGGTTGCCACCTGCAATAGTCGGAAGTGGTTTGAGGATGTTGCCACATGTTAGTTTTCTCTGCACTCGGTCTCCTCCACCAATTTGACCAGTAAACACTCTTTTAACAGCTCTTCTAAGCTGTTGTCTCCTCATTTATTTATTTATAAATAAAATATTCACAATTTACATTAGATATCCTTGACCCCATTGGGTCATCAAATACAACTTAGCATAAAATTTAACATATTGTTCCTCAAATAATATAAAATTGTTTTTGCAAAATTGGGGCATGTGACAGTTATCTCCCTTGCGCTTCTGGTGAAGGAAACATCATTTCCTTGGTTAGTTGTAGGTCTCCCTCTATCGATGACAACACATCTATTCCAGAGGATAGAACTAGAGGTCCCTACATCCTAGTTTCATTAACCTTATTGATGGGTTCCTGGACCACTTGAGAGGAGTCCTTAGTGCCTCCCAAGATAGTTGTGTCTCACATGCTCGACTTTAGCCACATCATAGCACCTTTTAGATTCATATAGGGTATTGGTCCATGCATTATTTGCTCGAATACCCCAGGTGTCACCTAACTCTAGCACATTGGTGAGTCTATGAAGGGATCTAGAAAGGTTCATGTCCCTTGTCATTTCTGGGTTGCATTGGAAATAGTGTTCAGAATCCCTAGAGTAGTGCTTCTGTATAGATTCATGATTAATGCAACATATTGTACCACAGAGACTCTGACTCTCCACTAGTGAGTCCCTACAGTTATGTACCTATCGAGATCCAATAGACCATCGGTTATGAAGATATAACATTCCATGAGAATGTCATGGGTCTAATGTATCAGTTCTTCAGATCAAGATTGTGTTGAGCCTCTCATTGAGGCCACCATTATGTAAAAAAAGTTGTACATGATCGACTCTTGTATTTTGGATCCTTTATCGAATTATTATTTTTGACATTGTTACGAGCATGGGTATGCCCATCTCATCCATATACATGTCACATATTCCTTTTATCTCACCCATTGATGGGAACCAACATTAATACAAAACCAAAGCCACCATGTCTCGAACCAGGAAGCATTACCTCTCCCTAGAGATCCTATGATCTACGTCAACCATATGATGAGCTCCTTCCCTCACACATCAGGGGGTAATATGTTAACCCCAAAATCCACCCAACTTGCTCCATATGTCCTACACCACATGAATACATCCATTTCCTAACCTTTATTGACCCCCACATCCTTGTTTAACCTATGCTTTCTCCTCAAAGGCTCAAAAAAATAAAAAAGGGCTTAAAAACCCATAAAAGAGCCAAAATATCTCACAAAGGGGATAAAGTCTTCGAAAGGGGGCTAAAAACCCCAAAGGGAGCTAAGAGAGAGGAGAAAAGGGTGTAGTGCCCCTCTTATACCTAGGTGTCAATGTGTGCAGAGATTTTATTTTTATGTTTACACTATTACTACAGAGGATTCAAATCTGCTAGCAGCAACCTTGTTAAAAATTTTCATGCTCAATGTAAACAATCATTTGAGAATTATCCTTAACGTAACTCACAACACGTCATCATCATGGTTCCCTGAAGACGGCTTACTATGCATACCATAAATTAGTAAGATAATAGTAACATTTTTGACTTTAAATATCTTTTTATCAGTATTACCTTCCTAAATAGCATAAGGTTGAAGGAGCAATCTTTCCTAACAGTCATTCTTAGATTCAATTCCTATGTAAAAACACTATCTACAATTTCCTCACCAGGAGAACATATGAAAAGGTAGTATACCAAAAGCACCCAAGATAACAAGGTCAAGGACACTCAATTGTGACGTCCCAAATGAACTGGAATTGATTCTTAGAAGGAATGCAAACTGTTTCATTCTACATTAAGACGATTTAGTTATGCCGACTTAAACTCATTTTTACATTGCTTGATCCCAAAATATCCTTAAGGAATACCAAAGATATCATACATATTCTTTATTTTTCCGTGTGATCCTCCTGCTACTTGCAAAACCTCTTAAACCAACCTAAGTCATAAGACACATTTCATACTACAAGCAAGGAATACGAGGAGGTTGATTTGACTGCCTCTATTTGTCACTTAATTTACAACCAGATTATATAAGGGACATACACAAGTATATGTAGATTATATTTATAATTTCCATGAGTTCTTTTCTATTTATTTTGAATTCTTGTCATTGCAGGATGATTCGACTACTTGTCCTACAAGCACTTCAATAATTCTATACAATCACAATCAGAAGATCTTTTCTCAATTCATAGGTTATTCATTAGACATAGTTAACATAGGCATGACAGATACAATGCTTTGTTCATGTAATAATCCTTGGAATGATACTGATCTATATCAACAAATTTTAACTATGCATGAATAAAATCCCTATCACCATTCTTATACCATTCGTCGAGCGATCCAAGTACAAGCAATGGGAAAAGGGACAAGAATCCCTGAGGCGGCTATTAAGATGCAACAGGGTTAGAAAGTTACAGAATATGATAAAAATAATCGAATGCATATATATACTGTATAGTGTCCTACCATACTTCCATCGTCCGCATCTTCCTGCACTTCACAACTTAGCATTAATATTCAACTATTCAAGGAGGAAATATAAACTTAAAATGCAGCTAGCCACTTTAAAGACTAACACTAACAACTAATAATTAAAACTTCTTTTTCTAAGTTAAAGAATGATCCGACTAAAAGCTCGACTTCGAATTTCCTCCCAACCAACTGACTCTATCTGGCGTGCGTTATTCCGCCTAAAGTCACCCCCGAGCTTGGGAGACGAACCCACTAAGGTAAAGGGAAAACATTCCCAAGGGTTTTAAACAAGTTTTCATGATTCGACCACATATTTTATCCACACAATGCTTATCCTGCTACCCAATCGGGTGCTATAAAATAAAACTTCCTTATCACTTAGTATATTCCAGAACTAAACCTTTATAATTTCCAGAATCTTTTAGTTAAAGGAGTACCATTTATAAATACCATGGTACAAATGGTTTTGCCATTCAGAGAATACAAAACATAAAGCGCAAAGTTATATTACATATATATCCGGGTTAGTGTTTCAATTTCGACTTACAACCAACAACGCACAATTCTGGATCTATTCGTTTTGGCCTTCGAATGTTCAGTTCACTTATAAACATGCATATAGGTGAAGATCAGATCCAAAAATATGTGTATAATTTCATATATATAAAAGGTGTATTTGTAAATATAAAGTAATGGGAAACCTTTTATTAAAAGGTAGACATATACAGTTCATAGATGCATCCAACTAGTCATGATATTAATTGAAAAACAGTGATGCTAACATAAATAAATACTCAGCCAACAAAAAGCGCACTAAGTGTTAATTCCAAATAAATAAATAAAAAAATACATCCGCAGGGCTGGAAATCAATCGCAGGAGTTCGAGATCGAATCGATCCTCAATATAAAACCCAGACATTCACACTTTGACTTTCACAACAACTGGATCTACACACAACTGAGAGATCCAGATTGAAGTGTTTCTAGTTTTTGCTAATTTGTAGATAGAGAATGCATGTCATAGAAACTATTTCATATTCACTGAATCCAGAAGAAACAATCTGTAATTCCTACTAACAAAAGGTAAAACCAATGTTTCCCTCTTCCCATGGGAAAACACGCACTCTTTCACCATTTTTCAGTTGTTGTTAAGCTATAAAGAATTCCCATAACCTATCTATACTATGAGGGGTCAAATGTTCTGCCTCCTTACACCAGTTTCTTCCATAATCCTATTGGTCTGGGATAGATGAAATACAGAATGATGCTTTCTTGGAACAATTCAGTCTTACATAAAAGAAAATCTAAACATACAAATCTATTTCCTAGATTGCTATTCCATAGAAAAGAATCAACAGATAATTAGCAGCTTCATGTCAACCGCTTCAAAATTGCATGACATTTACCAAACTGTGGTTACGGCTCTAGTTTATGGCAATGATTACAACAAATTTTCTCCAGTCTGAAGACTTCAATACAAGCTCTCTAATTTTGATACTAAAGTCGATAAAGTGACCATTACGATATGTATAAACTTAGGTATGAAAAAAAATTGCCAGCCTTAAATCTGAAAATGGTGTGGATCAATCCAGAGTCTACCAAGCCTGCCATTTGGATATGAATCGCACCTACATTCGACTCTAGCTCTGGAAATGAAATGCAATGGAAACCAGGAAATTCCAGATCCAAAACGCAAATTAAAAATACACAGTCAGAAGTTTACCTTTGGGGAAATCGCATAGATATGCCTTGAGGGAATAGAGAACAATCTTTTCCAGGGCATGGAGATACATAGGGAGATCATATCCAAAAGATCTGGTACCCTTGCGCAGACCAGGCAGAGGATATCCTCCAAAGGAAATCGCAGGAAGTTATTTAGATCCACCATATAACACAAGGAAATCAGAGGCATAAATAAGTTTAGATCTAACATCTGTCAGAACTGGAATCGCATGCAGTTAAACTCTATCCCAAAACTGGAATGCATACATTTAAATTCTATCCAAACTAGCGTAGCATGCATTTATACATTCAAATCTTAAATGTTTAAAGAATCGTGGGCAGTAAATAATGAAATCGCAAGAAATCTATATTCATATTATAATGAAATGAAAGCACAGGAAATATACAATCCGATCATCATGAAATCACGGGTAGCAATATATACTTAGTTCACAAGCAAAGAAATTGCAGGTAGCAATTATATACTCGATTCACAAGCAAAGAAACTGTAGAAAACAATATATTCATTTCACAAAGAAATGAAAACCCAGGTATCAATACATTCAGTTCACAAAGAAGTGAAAACACGAGCAACAATATATTCAGAATAGAATATCCAAATGCATGCACTTACATCTCCCATATCACAATGGAATTATGAAGTTTGTTCCAACCCTTTCCTTCCCATGAGCTATTCCCTTTTTCCTCTTTAGCGAACTCTTTCCAGTCATGGCACGCTTTTTCCTCTCATAAATCATGGCTTTAAAAAGGAAAAACTCTTTTTTTCCCCCTCCTAGCAAGCATGTGCTCCCTTAAAGCTCCGAAACTCCCAAAATAAAATAATGAGAGGAGGAAAGATTCCCTTTCCCTTTGCACAACGTTCCCTTAAAATAAGGCATTGCAGAAGCCACTTAATTTGATGTTTGTAGGTTTCCCAAAAATACTGAAGGTGCAGAAAATATCTTGTTAGGATTCCTCCAAAACAGGCAGTAAATTAGCTTGCACGATTTTAAGGAAAAATCACCGCATTTTTATGCCTTGCATGCATTTATGCACTTTCCTTTTAACTATATTTCCTTTTTCTCTTTTTTTTTGTTTTTAAACTATCAACCTTTCCTCTATACCAAGGGATTAGGTTCGCATCAAGGTTAGTATTAGATATCAATTTTCACTTTAATATAAACCATTTCTTTTTCTTAAATTTATTCTAACCTTTGATTATATTGGCCTTTCCTTTATGTTGAGGGTTAATGTAATAGGTCTTATACCTTTAACTTTTTCCATTTTGCTTATATTAACCTTTTCTCTTTTGATATAATTAGAGTACAAAATATCCATTACCTAGCATGGTGGAAAATAATAAAGGCGATAACCTACCATACTTCAACAATTGCATTTTCCCTTGTTCTCTTTAATAAGTAAAGCATTGTTTCTCAATCGATTCCAAACTATGCACAACAGGCTATCGTGTTAATATGTAAACAAAACTCTCTATTTTCTTTAGCACTTACAAGTATTCTGATGACTTATATCAAGTTGCTAAGTTCTACTTTCTTGAATGCCCCCTCCCCCTAGTGGATTCGTCGCCAAATGTCGTTTTAGTCGTTCGAAGCTTTCAGTCATTAACCCTATCAATTATAACCATAACTTGACAGAGGTTTATAGTGGATACTTACAGTGATGTTTACTTACACTGTGAGCTCTAGGTTGAGGTGGCGAGGGATGTTACATCTTCTCCCCCTTGAATTAATACCGTCCTCGGTGTTACCAATTTTTCCATCCTTGTCTCCTTTTCTTCTTCAGGTTCTTAATGCTTGCTTTTATATTCTTTAGTCCCTCTTGAAAAGTGGGAGTAGGTCACCAAACCTACATTTTAAGCATATATATGCATGTCTACTACATCGACATTGTTAACAATGTAAAACTCAGGAATCTAACACCATACAATTTTCATAACATGTCAGTTATATTGCCAATAAGGAAACATATAGATACCATTTTACCTATATTGCACTTTCCATTACTTTATTTTCAAGTCATAAGTTTATTGCTTATTTAAAACCTTATAGTTTAATAATTTCTTTTGTTTCTCCAGGTGATATAAAGGGTGCCATGATCGTCTTCATGCCCTTCAAATATCCCGCCTTCCATGGTGCCATGATATCAAGGGTGCCATGATCATCTTCATGCCCTTCAAATATCCCACTTTTAGTGGTGGGGATTTAGTGCGATGGCTGAGACCATGTTAAATCAGTCCAATCCACGCTGTAGAGAGACTCATGGTTACTGAGGAATGAGGTCACCACCTCATTGTGCGCCCCTCAGTTAATCCTCGTGAGTGAATGAGTCCGTGGCCTACCCTCATGGCAGCATGCCTCTTGCAGGTAAAAGCCTCTCTCGCTCTTCAACCTGCCACATGGAAAATATGTGCTAACCCAAGCATGATCAGAGTGTGTAGAATCACTAAGGGCTTCCCAAACCTGTCCACACCTGATGAACCAAACTCTCTACAGCCACCATCCGCCTCTGCCTTTATCCGTCCAACATTAGGGTAAAAAGCATCCCATATCCAATCTTCTCATTTAGGATTTCTTTACTTAACTATTCTTAAATTCCATTCCTAGATTTTTGCTTTTTGATTCGCTATTTTTGTGTGTGCAATGTGTTAATATTTAGAATCTTCTTTTATTTTGTTTATCATGATTTCTTTTTATCTTTATTTTTATTTTTATTTTTATGTCATAAAGTTGCACTGTAGCCCAAGTTCATAAGCAAATCTACTTTAATGTCCTCGAAATATTTGTTTCATACCTTGCGATTATGTATGAGAGATCAATAGTCTCTATGTTTGCACAGCCTAATTTCCTAGGCTTCTCTTGCATGCCCGATATTGCATCTAACCACAATTTTTCCATCTGGTTTCTGCATTCACTTTGCACTCCTTCAATAGTTAATGGAATCTAATTGGAGATTCTTTAAGAAAACCATATTCTACTTTATAACAGATCACAACATAGCATCTTATATCCTCATTCACCATTATTTCTTAAGCAAAGCGATAGTAATTCCAGGATAAGTTTTTACCTCATGTTTATGTTCATTTAGGCCGCAAGCTCAAATGCTATTGCTGTGCGCACCTGTAGGGGAAGCATCAAGGGTCTGTTCCTGTTGTTTTTATGGACCCAAAACTTGAGAAGTTCCCATGAATCCATTGTCCCAACCAAAAACAATTATTCTTAGTTAACAACAATTTGTTCATAAAGGTGTTAGCAGTTGTGCCTTACTACTAACATTCATTTGGCATATTTTTGTATACCTGCATAATCCTAACAATATGCATTTTTAATGTAGTCATTCTTTCAGCATCACTTATGTTCTCAGTTAGATTTGCACATAATGAATTTAGCTACACTTGCTAGGATTTTGGAAAATATATGTACTCTTTTAAATGATCTATTCATCAAAATTCATTGATAGCTACCTTGTCCCCTAAATATGGTGTAAAGTCAAATTTTTGCTTACTTTACATGACAAGATGGGACTTCTAAAAAGAGTGAAAACATTTCCTTATAAGTCACCTTTTATTCCTTGCTTATTAGCAAACAGAAGATACAGAACATTAAATTCCTATTCAGCAGTTCCTTACCAATAAATATCAGTTCGTTAACAGCCAGTCCAACTATTAATGTAAGCCCTAAAGGTTACTTCTCAAATAAATTTATTTGTCTTGTGCGCCTTTACGCAGACTTCCATACCTTTACCAAAACTTTTGTGCAACTCAAAAGGAGAGGTTACGTTTGTCTTAATCGTGGATAAAAGGAAAAATATCTTCATATAAACAAAATATCAACATACCTCTGTACTTACCTTGTTGGGCCTCACCTTGATGTGGATAGCCTATTCCTGCACAAATTACAAGGTCAACCAATACATAATTGCTTGAAGTTGCTGCATTTTAGAGTACTTGTGTTGTAGATCAACGTGAGTCCATTGATTCCTGTTATCTCAAGCCAACTTGATCATCAGTTTACAAAAACAAAATAGGAACAATCATTTTTGAGCCCAGATAGGCCTGAGTGTTTTGACCTTCGCTCTGATACCATATGTAGTGCCCCTCTTATACCTAGGTGTCAATGTGTGCAGAGATTTTATTTTTATGTTTACACTATTACTACAGAGGAGTCAAATCTGTTAGCAGCAACCTTGTTAAAATTTTTCATGCTCAATGTAAACAATCATTTGAGAATTATCCTTAACGTAACTCACAACACGTCATCATCATGGTGCCCTGAAGACGGCTTACTATGCATACCATAAATTAGTAAGATAATAGTAACATTTTTTACGTTAAATATTTTTTTATCAGTATTACCTTCCTAAACAGCATAAGGTTGAAGGAACAATCTTTCCTAACAGTCATTCTTAGATTCAATTCATATGTAAAAACACTATCTACAATTTCCTCACCAGGAGAACATATGAAAAGGTAGTATACCAAAAGCACCCAAGATAACAAGGTCAAGGACACTCAATTGTGATGTCCCAAATGAACTGGAATTGATTCTTAGAAGGAATGCAAACTGTTTCATTCTACATTAAGACGATTTAGTTATGCTGACTTAAACTCATTTTTACATTGCTTGATCCCAAAATATCCTTAAGGAATACCAAAGATATCATACATATTATTTATTTTTCCGTGTGATCCTCCTGCTACTTGCAAAACCTCTTAAACCAACCTAAGTCATAAGACACATTTCATACTACAAGAAAGGAATACGAGGAGGTTGATTTGACTGCCTCCATTTGTCACTTAATTTACAACCAGATTATATACGGGACATACACAAGTATATGTAGATTATATTTATAATTTCCATGAGTTCTTTTCTATTTACTTTGAATTCTTGTCATTGCAGGATGATTTGACTACTTGTCCTACAAGCACTTCAATAATTCTATACAATCACAATCAGAAGATCTTTTCTCAATTCATAGGTTATTCATTAGACATAGTTAACATAGGCATGACAGATACAATGCTTTGTTCATGTAATAATCCTTGGAATGATACTGATCTATATCAACAAATTTTAACTATGCATGAATAAAATCCCTATCACCATTCTTATACCATTCGTCGAGCGATCCAAGTACAAGCAACGGACAAAGGGACAAGAATCCCTGAGGCGGCTATTAAGATACAACAGGGTTAGATAGTTACAGAATATGATAAAAATAATAGAATGCATATATATACTGTATAGTGTCCTACCATACTTCCATCGTCCGCATCTTCCTGCACTTCACAACTTAGCATTAATATTCAACTATTCAAGGAAGAAATATAAACTTAAAATGCAGCTAGCCACTTTAACGACTAAAACTAACAACTAATAATTAAAACTTCTTTTTCTAAGTTAAAGAATGATCCGACTGAAAGCTCGACTTCGAATTTCCTCCCAACCAACTGACTCTATCTGGCGTGCATTATTCCGCTTAAAGTCACCCCCGAGCTTGGGCGACGAACCCACTAAGGTAAAGGGAAAACATTCCCAAGGGTTTTAAACAAGTTTTCATGATTCGACCACATCTTTTATCCACACAATGCTTATCCTGCTACCCAATCAGGTGCTATAAAATAAAACTTCCTTATCACTCAGTATATTCCAGAACTAAACCTTTATAATTTCTAGAATCTTTTAGTTAAAGGAGTACCATTTATAAATACCATGGTACAGATGGTTTCGCCATTCAGAGAATACAAAATAGAAAGTGCAGAGTTATATTACATATATGTCCGGGTTAGCGTTTCAATTTTGGCTTACAACCAGCAACGCACAATTCTGGATCTATTCGTTTTGGCCTTCGAATGTTCAGTTCACTTATAAACAGGCATATAGGTGAAGATCAGATCCAAAAATCTGTATATAATTTCATATATAAAAGGTGTATTTGTAAATATAAAGTAACGAGAAACCTTTTATTAAAAGGTAGACATATGCAGTTCATAGATGCATCCAACTAGTCACGATATTAATTGAAAAACAGTGATGCTAACATAAATAAATACTGAGCCAACAAAAAGCACACTAAGTGTTCATTCCAAATAAAAAATAAAAAAATACATCCGCAGGGCTGGAAATCAATCGCAGGAGTTCGAGATCGAATCGATCCTCAATATAAAACCCAGACATTCACACTTTGACTTTCACAACAACTGGATCTACACACAACTGAGAGATCCAGATTGAAGTGTTTCTAGTTTTTGCTAATTTGTAGATAGAGAATGCATGTCATAGAAACTATTTCATATTCACTGAATCCAGAAGAAACAATCTGTAATTCCTACTAACAAAAGGTAAAACCAATGTTTCCCTCTTCCCATGGGAAAACACGCATTCTTTCACCATTTTTCAGTTGTTGTTAAGCTATAAAGAATTCCCATAACCTATCTATACTATGAGGGGTCAAATGTTTTGCCTCCTTACACCCGTTTCTTCCATAATCCTATTGGTCTGGGATAGATGAAATATAGAATGATGCTTTCTTGGAACAATTCAGTCTTACATAAAAGAAAATCTTAACATACAAATCTATTTCCCAGATTGCTATTCCATAGAAAAGAATCAACAGATAATTAGCAGCTTCATGTCAACCGCTTCAAAATTGCATGACATTTACCAAACTATGGTTACAGATCTAGTTTATGGCAGTGATTACAACAACTTTTCTCCAGTCTGAAGACTTCAATACAAGCTCTCTAATGTTGATACTAAAGTTGATAAAGTGACCATTACGATATATATCAACTTAGGTATGAAAAAAAATTGCCAGCCTTAAATCTGAAAACGATGTGGATCAATCCAGAGTCTACCAAGCCTGCTATTTGGATATGAATCGCACCTACATTCGACTCTAGCTCTGGAAATGAAATGCAATGGAAATCGAGAAATGCCAGATCCAAAACGCGAATTAAAAATACACAGTCAGAAGTTTACCTTTGGGGAAATCGCATAGATCTGCCTTGAGGGCGTAGAGAACAGTCTTTTCCAGGGCGTGGAGATACACAGGGAGATCAGATCGAAAAGATCCGGTACCCTTGCACAGACCAGGCAGAGGATATCCTCCAAAGGAAATTGCAGGAAGTTATTTAGATCCACCATATAACACAAGGAAATCAGAGGCATAAATAAGTTTAGATCTAACATCTGTCAGAACTGGAATCACATGCAGTTAAACTCTATCCCAAAACTGGAATGCATACATTTAAATTCTATCCAAACTAGCGTAGCATGCATTTATACATTCAAATCTTAAATGTTTAAAGAATCATGGGCAGTAAATAATGAAATCGCAAGAAATGTATATTCATATTATAATGAAATGAAAGCACAGGAAATATACAATCCGATCATCATGAAATCACAGGTAGCAATATATACTTAGTTCACAAGCAAAGAAATTGCAGGTAGCAATTATATACTCGATTCACAAGCAAAGAAATTGTAGAAAACAATATATTCATTTCACAAAGAAATGAAAACCCAGGTATCAATACATTCAGTTCACAAAGAAGTGAAAACACGAGCAGCAATATATTCAGAATAGAATATCCAAACGCATGCACTTACATCTCCCATATCACAATGAAATTATGAAGTTTGTTCCAACCCTTTCCTTCCCATGAGCTATTCCCTTTTTCCTCTTTAGCGAACTCTTTCCAGTCATGGCACGCTTTTTCCTCTCATAAATCATGGCTTTAAAAAGGAAAAACTCTTTTTTTTCCCTCCCAGCAAGCATGTGCTCCCTTAAAGCTCTGAAACTCCCAAAATAAAATAATGAGAGGAGGAAAGATTCCATTTCCCTCTGCACAACGTTCCCTTAAAATAAGGCGTTGCAGAAGCCACTTAATTTGATGTTTGTAGGTTTCCCAAAAATACTGAAGGTGCAAAAAATATCTTGTCAGGATTCCTCCAAAACAGGCAGTAAATTAGCTTCCACGATTTTAAGGAAAAATCACCTCATTTTTATTCCTTGCATGCATTTATGCACTTTCCTTTTAACTATATTTCCTTTTTCTCTTTTTTTTTGTTTTTAAACTATCAACCTTTCCTCTATACCAAGGGATTAGGTTCGCATCAAGGTTAGTATTAGATATCAATTTTCACTTTAATATAAACCATTTCTTTTTCTTAAATTTATTCTAACCTTTGATTATATTGGCCTTTCCTTTATGTTGAGGGTTAATATAATAGGTCTTATACCTTTAACTTTTTCCATTTTGCTTATATTAACATTTTCTCTTTTGATATAAATAGAGTACAAAATATCCATTACCTAGCATGGTGGAAAATAATAAAGGCGATAACCTACCATACTTCAACAATTGCATGTTCCCTTGTTCTCTTTAATAAGTAAAGCATTGTTTCTTAATCGATTCCAAACTATGCACAACAGGCTATCGTGTTAATATGTAAACAAAACTCTCTATTTTCTTTAGCACTTACAATTAATCTGATGACTTATATCAAGTTGCTAAGTTCTACTTTCTTGAATGCCCCCTCCCCCTAGTGTATTCATCACCAAATGTCGTTTTAGTCATTCGAAGCTTTTAGTCGTTAACCCTATCAATTATAACCATAAATTGACAGAGGTTTATAGTGGATACTTACAGTGATGTTTACTTACACTCTGAGCTCTAGGTCGAGGTGGCGAGGGATGTTACAAAGGGATTAAAACCCTAAAAAGGGCTCAAAACCCTGACCAAGGGCTAAAATCCCTAAAACAAGAGAAAAATCTATAAATAAGAGGGTGGGGGTCACTCTCAACTTACGCCCATTTATTCTTACCATTACTTTGCATGTATGAGTGCCTTGAGAAACCATCATTCTCAAGCCATTCATTCCCTTCACTCCATTATTTTGCACTAAAAAAACTTCTTATATGTTGAGTCCTGCTCCATACCACCCAACCTTGTAGAGAGGTAGCTTCCTGAGGCTGGGCATGGTGGCACCATTTTAAATCAAGCTGGAAGCTATATGGTCTCATTTTTTCTATTCATTTTTGTTTCCTAGGTTGTTTAGATATACATGTTGTTATTTTTTGCATTTTGTTGCAGGTTCTCCATTATTTTCCTCTAACAATTTGTTGCAGATACTTATTTATACATTGACTCTATCCTTCCATCCTATAGATGGAAGGTAGGTGCAATTACACATAGATAGGGTTTATTCTCTGCTACAACCCTAACCTGTAATCTCTCCCTCCCTCTCTCCCTCCCTCTCTCTCTCTCTCTATAAACCCGTAAACCCAAATATTTGTCTTAATATTTCTCTCTTTCCCTAATACATTAACCTGAGTCTCTCTCTATAAACATGTAACCTCCAATATCTCTTTGTCCCTGTCTCACAAAAATCCTAACACCCAATATATATATCTCTCTCTCCATCTAAACCCCTAACCCCTAACCCCTAGGTCTGAACCCCTAAACTCCAATCTCTCTCTCTGCCTCTGTCTCCCTTTTCCTCTCTCTAGACCCTCTAACCCCTAATATTTATCCTTCTACTTATCTCTCTCTCCAAACCCCTAACCTCCAATCTCTCTCTCTCTCTCTCTAAATACCTAACCCTCTCTTTCTATATAAACACATAACCCCCAAGGTATTCCTCTCTTTCTCTCTAAACTCTTAATCCCCAATATCCCTCTTTATCTCTCTCTAAATCCTGCACCCCATGTCTTTCTCTCTCTCTCTCTCAAAACCCATAAACCCCAAATCTCATTCTCTCTCTATCTCTAAACCCCTAAAGCCGAATATAGATATATCTCTCTCCAAACCCCTAAATCCCAATTTCTCTCTCTCTCTCTCTCTCTCTCTCAGAATCAACATCCTCAAATGTATCTCTCTCTCTTTCTAAACCCCTAAACTTGAATATCTCTCTTTCTCTCTCTCACTCTCTAAACATCTAACGCCCAATATCTATCTATATATATCTCTCTCTCTAACCCCTAACCCCTAATCACTCTCTCTATCACCACATACCTCAATTTTCTCTCTCTCTCTCTTTAAACCCCTAAACTTGATTCTCTCTTTTTCTATTTCTCTCTTTCAAAATCAATAACCCCCAACCTCTCTCTCTTAATATCTAATCCCTTAACCTCCAATCTCTCTCTCTCTCTCTCTCTCTCTCTCTCTAAACCACTAATCCCAAATCCATCTCTCTATAATCCGCTAACCTCCAATATCTCTTTCTATTTCTCTCTCTCTCTCTCTCTCTCTAAATACCTAGCCCCTAGTATCTCTCTCTCACTAAATACTTAACCCCCATTTTCTTTCTAAAACACTCAACCAACATTCTCTTTCTCTAAACCCTTAACCCTAAACCTTTATCTCTCTCACTCTTTAAACCACTAAGCCCCAATCCTACATGGTTATACTATTTTGTTTTCTTAAGATTGCAATCATCCTGTTAAAAATAATGTTAGCAATGCTTTTAAAGAAAATTTCATTCCACCTATATATGAAGAGTATGAGGAGGACACGTGCCTAATGTTGGAATATATTAAACCCACTCACAACTTAGGATAAAATAATTAATCGTTATTTGATTAATTATTCACCCACTAGCTTAATTAGTTGACATCCACTTACACCTTAAAGTCAATACATGCCATCTATATCCTAGGAATGATTTATTTCTAATTCTGGGTTGATCTTGACAACCTTTTGACCATCTAGAATTAGTATATAGGACTTTACAGCAGATTCTGCTTTATTCTGCTTTTTCTGCTTTTCCTACTTTTCTATGGATAAGATAAAATCTAGTCAACTAGGAAATTGGGAGCTTTTGTTTCCAACCCATCCTCCATTATTTTTTCTCTATTTTCTAGGATTAGCATGTTTTTTCCATCTCCTTGACAACTCACTCATGCTTTTTCCAACTCGTGAGGTCCTTGATAGATTTGGTAAGTTCTTTAGCCACCAATGGGGGTTTGATATATTTTGGTAAGTCAGCCTTTTGAGCTTTATGAGTTTTTTCCATACAATTTGATTTTTCTATGAGGGATGTACTATTTATGTACACTATTATTCATCATTATTCAATGGAAGGATACACACCAATATTCATCTCTTCATTCAAGTGATTCAATCTCTTTTCTTCTCTCTATTTTTCCTGTGTAATTTAATGGAAGGATACACACCAATATTCATCTCTTCATTCAAGTGATTCAATCTCTTTTCTTCTCTCTATATTTCCTGTGTATGCTTGTGAGAATTCTTAGTAGCAAGATCTATTTCCTATGCTTCTTCTTAGCATCATTTCTCATAGCATTGGTCTATTATTTCTACACCTAAACAACCAGCTGAATATTTTGCAGGCTGTGGGTCAGTTAATGGAGAAAATCTGATTACAATCCATGATCAAAATTCTGAAAACAAGGCAGATGGTGAGCATTGTGAAGGTAATTGCTTTTCTTTGTACTATTCTTCATTTGAATTGTTGAGACAAAGACCTAGAGTTGCTAATAAAAACCAGAAATTTGAAGTAATGGAGAATTTTATAGACTTTCTTAGAATGGATGACGAGAAGGATGAGCAACATTGCAATCAGTCCCAACATATGGAAAAATCAGCATTTTTCAATGAAGAATTAAATTATAAAGAAGAAGATGAGGGTGCTTCAATGAATGTTTTTTCATGTGTTTCAAATTCAGAATTTGTATGTCAAAAAGAAATCATTTCGCTGGATTCTATTGAAGAACACGATGATATTTATTTTTAAACATGTGGAAAGAATCAAGTTTTAAATTCTGTAATTTTTAATGAAGTTACTGATGTTCCATTTAAAAAATGTCATGTGCATTATTTTCAAGGTTCTTGTGAAAAACAATTTAACAGTGTGCAAGTGGAGTTATAGTTTGAGCATCCTTATTAGGGCAAACAAATGACTAAAAATTTTGAAGGTTGTCATGTACTTTATGATCCAGTGGTTGAATATATGGAAATACTTTGCACTAGGAATGGTTGGTTATTTTTTTGTAGAAAGGATCAGGTCCTTTATCATACCTTGTTTCCATTATGCTTTTATTTTCTGATTCCAACCAAGCATGATGAGGAAGTTTGTTTACGGGATAAACTGTTGGGTTGGCTTCATTGGAAATAAGAATTTACTTGATGGGAAATTTGTGCTTGGTTAAGTAGGGTAGTTAGGAGTGTGTGAATAAGCTCGAAATGGAATGCATTTTTTTCCAGTAGTTTCAGTTTAGTTTCAAGTTCATGTTTGTAGATTATAGATGGTTTTAGGTGATGGTCACATGTATGAGCAGGTTGAGGTTTCAGAGATGATTGGGAATAATCCAATGGATTAGGAACCTAGTCTACATGCTTCTTTTCTACCTTGTAGGGAGGATAGCATCCCTAGTTGGAGCTAGTTGTTATCACTGTATAAATTTTATTTTTTTGCAAGAATTTCCATTATGGTCGAATATTTTTTGAAGGTCTTCTTGATTTGGCAACTTCAAGTTTTCTCCCAGTAATTAATGCATGCAATTTTCCAAGTTTCATCAAGCAAAAAGGTGTTGAAGGGGTTCTGATAAAAAAGGGAATTAGTTTTTATAATTGGGAAAATTCATCCATTTAGGATAAAATTTATTATAAACGAATAGGGCTTTATATTCAATTTTTTATGTATTTTGGGCCAACCTTTATATTTTTTTTATTAAATTTATATGCCCGAAGGTTTAGAGGCATATAAGGGGGCCTAAGGTTTTATTGGTGGCCTAATTTTTTATGAGGTTATCTTTTGCAACTTTAGCAACATCATTGGCAAGTTCTTGTAGCTCACCCTTAGTTAATGTAGTTGTGTTCACCGTTTTGTCGACTTTTTCTTTCTTTTGAGACGATTGGCCTTCCTCTGGTTGTAAACGGGTCTGCGTTTGTGTCTGATCTATAGTGGGTGGCTACTCTAAAGGATGCTAGTCTACGTCATCCATATCATCATCGTCTTCGATGTGTTCTTGTGATGGATCATCTTGGGTATAATCGCCTTCATGCTCTTCAGCATTAAATTGATTAATTGGTGGTTCTTTTGCATTCTTTTCTTTAGAAAGCGGATTTGCGAGCAGGCCGTGTCATTTCTCCAGCCAAAGATTGATGATTGCATCCACATCATTGTCTGTCACCACAAAGCTCGCTTGGTGTATCTACTGAAGCATATATTTTGTAGGAAGTAGGTTTATATTATGCGCATAATATTGAAACTTGATGAAGGCAGCGTACCTGTGCACAATTGTGGTGCAGATCCTATGGGACTGTCAAAAAACCTGATGTAGAGCCTCTGTGTGAATAAATAATAAAATTTTCTTTTCCATTTGGTGATCACTGTCCACCTTATCTTACCATAGATTCTGGTACCTTGCACCCAGGAAAGATAGCGAGAAATCCATTTGTACATAGTCTGGAGGGGTAGTCGAGACAGTGAAGGAAATCAAAATTAGTAACTAGGAATAGTGGAATTTGTGATCTTCCTTGTGCTGAGCTAGCATCGCATCTTTGATCGGTGCATTTAGCAAGTGTTGTGACCAGTTGAATTTTTCTCCCAGTGCACATAAATATGCAATTTCCACTACTGCTGCTGAACATTGCATTGGTATCATCATATGAAACATTTTACAGGATAAGATTTTTGCAGTAACATAGACACTTTCCTGAATGGGTCCAAGCAAGTAGCCTCGGCCCGCTCGTTGAAGGTTATGCTTCTGTTTAATGGGTTTAGTATTGTGCTTAACCAAGTAAGGGAGAGGGTATTTTCCCTCACTTGGGAGTCCCATTGTCCTTTCAATTAATTCAGCATTAATCGGATATGCCTGATCCAACCATAAGTATCCTTCATGGAAGCAGACCAGTAACTGCTTTACGTATGTAGTGACCTGTATGCTATGGCCAAAGTGAGGCATGAAAAACATGTCAGTTAGACCTGTAGTGGCTATCCCCTCAGTCCATTTATTTGGATTGATCACCTGGAGATCACTTGTAGAGGCCTGGGCTATGTTCATGTAGTCTTTTATCTGTAACCCTTCTTGCTGTCGAGTTTCGTAGCCTTGGAACCTCAATATAGCCAACTTGGGAAGGATGTCGTGCAACAAGTTCATGCCGACAGGGATCCATGTTACTGTCAGGGTGGTCACCACCTTCTTTGGAAGATATACCTCTAGTACACCAACTCTTCTTGGCTGAATGTAACAAGGGAAATACGGGTCGGCCTGCTCGGCCTCCAGGTCTCTCTATGGTAGAACACCTTCGATTCCTATATTTTCTGGTTGCTCGACAGCAGGTTCCTTTCCTCTTTCATCTAGAGAGGTTGGAAACTTACATTTCCTCTATTTCATTGATGGTTGTGCAAATGCCTCTCCCAATTGCATCTCATTGTGCTGCCTCAATTCTTTGTCGAGTGTCATAGTTTCTTGTTGCGGTCTTAGAACAACTAGCTTCTTTGGACCGGGTTTTGTACAGGATGTGAACTAGGGGTTGGAATGGTAGCATGACCATCCCACACACTTTCCATATTTCTTGTTCTCACCATTGCGTCGATATCTGGTGGTTGTTGTGGCTACTGATCCTCGGTTGACTATGATTCTACTTGCTTAAAAATGGGGCAATCAGAGATGAAAGTAGATTTTGATGCCTAACTCTCACCAGGAATGTCAATTACCAAGGGTGTCAGTGTAATTGAACACAGATAGCAAGGTTTAGCTCTACAATGGCTCAACTCTGGTGCTCACTACGCGTAACAGACTACTTGATGGGAAGGCAAATATTTACTTAGCCCTCGGCATCCTTCAATCCTCATTTGACAGGAGATCGAGGTCTAATCAATTTCCTGGGTTTCCTTTTCCAATGCTTTGTTCATTAATTTATGTAGCTATATTTTTGGGCTGTACTTGTCAGACTAGGTATGGCAATTAGTGCTAGGACGGGTGATGAGATCTAAAAGTATGCTTCCCTGTTCCTAGTAATGCATCAATTTAATTCCATGCAGGTGTCCCATCTGTACAAATATTTGGCATGGATTCGCTGGTTAACGTTAGGCAGCCTTTCATTCCTGATTTTTGCATCCCTTGGCCTCTTCTTGCCTTGCCCCATGCACCAATGAATTTTTTCTTTGCCCTCACTTTGCATACTTTGCTTCATTCACTCAAGTTTGTGCGATCACTTGGTTATTGTGCGGTTTATTGCTCGTGCTTTATGCTAGTTCTGTCAAAATCCTACAACATAATAGGTTATGTCTTTTGGCAATTTTTTTTACACGTGTAATAGTAAAGTTTTACATAATTTCCATTCACCAAAATTGCGACATGGGTACCATCGACTCTTCCGAGGTTGTGTCGCGCCCATATCCATAACTTGCATGATCGTATATGGCCTTAGCCATTGTGACTTGAGTTTGTGTGGGTGCTTGAATACTCTGCTGTCATACTGTAGGACAACTCTTCCTTGTGTAGATGGCTTCACCCTCATATATTGATGATTCTGTGCCGGCTACCATTGTTGACTTGGTTTAGTATGTAGTCACAATGGTACTTTTATCAGCTCTAAATCTCCCACTATTCCCCTTCTTCCTGAGAATTTGAGAGGGAATAGGGTCTTGTACTCCTGCAGGAGATTTGCAAACTTTACAACTACTTTAGCCTATGAACACTTTTGTATTATTCCACGATCTTCAACTGTTTCAATTACTTTTGGCCTGCTGATGTTAATCAGATTATCTACTACATCTCTAGTGATATTGTCTTGCTGAGTAGCTACATTGTGTTGGTGAAAATTAGCCTCTTTGTTAGGGTTCTCCTCAACTATTCTCCCATTTTTCTTCTGAATTGCAGCATCAACTATAGCGTGCTTGTCAGCAAATACAACTGTATGCGCAACCTGCTGAGTTCCTTGTCGCAACTGCTTAGATGGATCACAGGTCTTAGGAATCACATCCAAGGTGTATAGGAAGCTCTCATAGGTGGGTAACTCCCTTGACTTAGTCTCCACACATCACATAGACCTTGTAAATCTTGCACTCCTTCTCATGGAGACTTCATGTAATCTATTTTTCCAATTCTCTAAAGCCTCCACTGAATCAGACGTACATGAACTCGTGCACTTCCAACTTAGGTTTCCATCTGCTGTCAGACTAAGATAGTCTTCCTGCATAGCTGTGACATTGTATATTTGATCAAGGTAATCACCCTGCTCCTCATTATAAATAGGCTCAACGTATCTTTGCCCCTAAAATGGATCAATGGGTGAGCGTACCCTCATTTCCTCATCTTCAAAAGAGAAGATCCTTTTCTTGAAGTTTATGATTGTTTGATTGTTTATAGCCCAATCTATTCCTAGTAGTGCGGGGTAAGGTTTTGTGTAATCCACAATGTTAATGGACTCAAAGTCCATAGATGTGCACAATCCTTTGACATCCACAGTTACATTGCTTAGCCGGCCAATGGGTATGACCTTCAACTAATTAGCAAGTTGCAGCTGGATAGGAGACCAGTCCAAGATCGTCTTGCTTATGTCTAGCGGGTTAGGATATTAACATGTGAACCCAGATTCAAGATGATATAGTCCATGTCAGAATCACTTATCTGCGCATTCATTCTGAGTTTGCGACTAGTTTTACATTTCCTTCACACCTGGTTAAACTTCTTCTCAATTTGTGGCTCTACAGGAATCTTGTCTATCATTGCTTGTAGCTCTACAATAACATCTTTATCTTGGATTGGCATAAAACAACTTGAAAGAAAGGTTCTCATCTTACTAACCTTAGGTGACTCCTTCATCTGTAATATGTGTTGGAACCATTTAGGCATGTTCTTGATCTCCATAGAAGTTGATGGTACATCTGGGATTATGAAGTCTGGTTGTGCATCACATAATATTTCTTTTCGTTTTTGGCCAGTCAGTGGTTCCTTTTTCTGCATCGCCAGCCTCACTCGTGGCTGCGGTCGTTCTTGTGGGTTATCTTGTTTTGCTCCAGTCGTCACACCTCGTCAAGTTATGACGACAATGTTTAGGTCTCTCATTTTAGCCATGATCATGTGAACATTCACATTTGCGAATGGGTTTATGTTTTGTGGAGGGTTTGGTGCGGCAATGGTCCTTGCTTGCCACTTTGCGATTAGCTGAGGACATTGTTCAACATTATGATCATGTCCCTTACAATATGAGCATGTCCATGCAAGATCTAAACAATCTCTAGAAAAGTGACCTAGTTGTCCATAGTTATAGCATGTAATTAGAAATTTTCACCTACCAAATCCTCCTCGGCTACCTCGTCCTCTAAAGTTTTTTCCATCCCTTCCCTGAGGGTGTAGTTACTGTGGTGGGTACTGGTTCTGCTGGTAGTGTTGCTGATAGGGGTTTTGTTGTGCATATGGTTGTTGAAGCATGTATGGCTATTGGTATTGATTAGCTGGGAATTGCGTAGGTTGATATGAGGCTTACGTCTATTCAACCTGAGGGAACCCCTCATTTTTCATTAAGTACGTTTCGACTGTATTTTCTTTCAAGAGCTGGTATGCTCTACAGTCTTTTTCATCATGTCCTATTGATTTACAAAACTTACAAAATAGGTTTGCAGGGGTACTTAAAAGTTTTTGCAAGTATAAAAATTCTTCTTCATTGTGGCCTCTTGACTGTCATATATGACACCATGGAATACCCTAGTCTCTTAATGGGTTAGGTGCACTTGATGCAGCATAGTTCATGAAGGTCGGGAAGTTATCCTTGGTGTGTTCATTCGTTCTACATTCTGTGCACCACAAGTACTATTGTGTTTCTTTTCCTTTCTTGATATCTTGAAGTTGTATCTTTAGGTTGGCTAGCTACAATTGGATCTATACCATTACCATGGTGCCATCACCAATGGGTGAGGCCTTTATCTTTATTTCTAGCTCCAGTGCCTCTGTTTGTGATTCAATATTTTTCTGCATCAATGGCCCTCAGATGTGTGGTAGAAAAGCAACAATAAACCACTTCTTATGTTGTACATCGAACATTTGCAAGCTTACCTTAGCCATCAGTATCTTGAATCACTGATCAAAGTTCCACACAGTTTTTGCTAGAGCCTGCTTAATCACCTTAATCTCAGTAATACATTGTGACTCTAATTTGGGTTTCTTGAACTCAAAGATCATTGCAGCTCAGATCTCTTCAAGGGTCTTCTGTGGTGTTCCAACTGGTATGGTACAAAATTTCATGAACTAGTCTAGCGTGTGTTATCAACCCAAATGTCACTTCTCCATCTGAGTGCCGACACTTCATATGTTGGTACACAAAATGACACTTATGGATTGAAGGTTGCCTAAACACTATAGATGGGCATGACATGAGATGCATTCACTATCCAACTAGCTTGCCATTTTATCTCTTCATATGTTGAATTCCATACGCAACTATATCCATAGCAACTCGCGTACATACGCGACTATCTCCACAGCATCCCGTGTACTATACATGAGTATCTTCATTGCAACCCGCGTATAGATCTGTATGTAGGTTTACCTTATAGAAACTCACGTGTCATATGTGGGTTTCCAGTATCAATACTCACGTACACATCCATTTGACATTAAAACTAATAAAACATGATTAATGGAGATTTTTTGAGCCCTAATCATTAACTATCTCAATTGTCTCAACCTCCTCAACCTTCGAAACTACTCTATTTCCTAAAGTATAAATAGAGGCCTTGGGGAGGGCATTAATGAATCAATATTGGAGAGAAAAGTTATGATGTTGGTATATCTTCAAAAGCCTTTGGAGCAGCATAAATCAGAATCCTTTGGTTGCAGAGGAGTCCTTGTTTCAGGTGTTGGGTTGTACACTTATCTCATTCACTATTGTTAATAAAGAGAATTATTCTTCCAACTTTGTGTTGAGTCTCTTTCATGTATCATTGTTTGATGAATATTTTTGACTAAGCACTCTATATAATGTTCATCTAACTTGTCATATATACATGTATAATATTTTACTTGGAGAATTGTCTCTTTGCAGGTGAAGGAGGTGCATCACTGAAAGCTTTAGAGAGGAGCAAAGTGGGAGAAGACAAAGCTTGGATCAACCGTCGTTAATCAGGTGAGTCCACCATATCTTCCTATTTCCTTTCTGTACTTTAAAGATGATTGTCTACAAGTTTTAGAAGTACGTTGGTAACCCCAAACCCTAGGTTACAAGGGTGTTTATTCTTGAACAACAGAACTGGTGAATCCATTGGGGATCCCAGACTGCTGTGGGTTATTTCTGTTTATAGTTGCCCAGTCTTTTCCTTGATTGTATGTGTGGTCTCCTATCTTGGTTCATGCTTAGAGTAGTGTTTGAAGACCTTGAAAAATTTCTCTTTTATTAGAAAATTTTATACTTGTACGTAGGTTTCTCTTGCATATAGTCGTGTATAGAGGCCTGCATACGTGGGTTTCTCTCTAGGACAGTCGTGTATAGTATGTGGGTTTCCCTTGTACACAGTCGTGTACAAGCCTAAGTATTCAAATTTTTGGGTTAGGGTTTGCTTGTCCATGTCCCTTTATAAATTTTATTTTCTGGTTGGTCTTCCTTATAAGCATTGCATTATGAGTTTGATGACCTTGTTAGCCATACCTTGTGCTTTCTTGTAAAGCCCTTGAGTTATTATTGTTTGGATTGTATTCTGTTACTAACTTGAAGTGGATTTGCCTATTTGGGTTATAGGTTCAAGTGTTGTTGTTTGAACCAGTGATCAGGGTTCTAGGCACTGTTTATCCCATTCTATTTTCGGATAGTATTTGGTTTGCCACTTGCCTTTGTGTCATCTCAGTGTTTTTCTTTCATTGTGTCTACCCAAGCTAGGGTTCCAAGTCTTCCTTAGGTGGTTGATCCTTGGTCTTTTAATCTGTTTACTTCACTCTGCCTACTTTATACAGTTAGTTTAATTCAAGCATACTCAAGTTTTGAGCATTTAGGTGCATAGTAGTCTTTGAGCATTTTAAAAAGTGAAAAGAAAATATTTAGAAGCTTTTGCATTTGATTTTGCACAGAGTAGTTTTATTTTCAGTTTTTTAAATATAATCTCAAAAAACTACAAAAAATATAGTCTTAGTGTTCTCTTTATCGTTGCATTTTCATCAATTTATATTTACAAAAAAAAGAAGAAGAAAAGAAGCTTGTTTTTTAGTAGTGGTAATTTGCTTTGGAAATATACACCTTTGTTTTAAATTTCTTATCGAGTCAAAAACATCATAGTCCTTCACTCCACTTCCTTCTGAGTAAAAAATAGCCCTTAAAATGAATGCAATAATTAAAATTTATTAGTAATTTTTATTTTTTAGGGCCATACACCTACTAGCGTAGGCTAGACTTGTGGGATAGGAAGTGTAAAATTTCCATAAGTTTTAAAATTTAGACATAGTGGGCTTATCAATAGGTAAATCCTTCTCTTTATTGATAGTATCTGGGAAGCTCCTCTCAAATGGGATTCAAGCACGAGGCCACGTGGAGGCATTGGACTGAGGAGATAACCCTTTGATTCCTTGTTGAAATGTAAATTAGGACTTTTATGCATCTGGAGATTCTATCCTAGACAGAGTTTCGGGATCAGCTACCCTACCCATGTGTACAAGTCAGGCTTGCAACTATCCCCCCAGACTGATGGTATAGTTAAGGTAGCCTCTAGTCTCTCGACATCTAGGGTTCATACATAGGTAAACTGGAAGGCTATTTCTGGTTCACCTTGGATGGGCTTGGCAGGTAACCCTTGTTGAAAGTGTAGGAGGGCGGTGGGTGATTCGTTCGCTTGTGCCTAAGAACCTCTTCAAAGACGCAAAGTAACTGTTCTTCAACTTTCTTCAGGAAAGCATATCTTTTAGCCTTGCTGACTGTTGAGACTTTAGGAGTTTTCCTAGTGATTCCTTTGTGGTTTGTATGTGTTTAGTTGACCTTAGGGTTTGAATTGTCAAATTTACAATCATGGAGGACCAACCTATAATAAGGTCATGAAGGTTGCAAAACCTTCCTCCTCTCATCACATTGGAACCTCCACCTCCACCTCAAAGATGGAGATTGGACACAGATGATTCATTTGAACCGATTGGAGTAAGTGAAGTTCCAGGTGAACCGGCACTTAGGGCTAACCGCTTTGATTTTAATATAGTTGAGATAGAAGAATTGCAGGCTGACGAGTTTGCAAGGAATTTTAATACACCCTTGAATGACTTAAATGATCCTCTGATCATCTAGGTTAGGCCTTTTGATTCACCTATTTCAAATGTCCCTGGTGGGAAGGATAATGTCTACCGCGGGAGAAAGTTCTTTTGTTTTCACCTTAGCCATTCCGCCTGAAGGGGTACTACCTCCCCCAATAAGTTCCCCTAGATCGAGCATACCCACTATGCCATTAACTCCAGTGAGCCGGGTGGTTCAACCACTAGTTCCCACAAGCATAGCAGGTGCTTCTGGTGGCATGGTTACTGGGATTCCTAGTATACGTACTGTTCCTTCCTCCTTCACACACACTGCCCAGAGCAGTCCGGTAGGATCCTCATCTTTTGTCCAAGGATTTCCTTGCAATGGGGGGCATATTCCCCCATCAACTCCATACGTAGGCCCATCACCTTATTATGTAGGAGTGCAGTTTGGAAACACTACCTCTTATGGGAAATATTTTCAAACTCTGGTCTCGGCCCCGTTCATGAGCTCTCCCTTTTTGTTGTTTAGTGGAGAGATACTTGCTCCTGTTTTTCAAACCCTAGTTTCGACTGGGATG
The DNA here is from genome assembly GCA_001517045.1 of Pseudotsuga menziesii. Lineage (NCBI taxonomy): Eukaryota > Viridiplantae > Streptophyta > Pinopsida > Pinales > Pinaceae > Pseudotsuga > Pseudotsuga menziesii. The sequence continues at coordinate 462,618 of LPNX010566751.1, forward strand.
GCCCGAACCTCTTATACTACACCTCCCACCCACAATCCTGTGGCTTACAGATGAAATCCATTTCAAATTAATCCATCCACTTCGCAACCAGCGGTAGGGGGAAACCCCTCCTTTACATATGGGAATTTGGGGGAAAGTCCCTCTAATCCCCAGACTGGCACTTTTAGTGCCCCGGTTCGACCAAAGCTTCCGTTCCTAGCAATGTTAAAATTGCTAGATTTGTCTAAATTGATGAATGAACTGGTGAAGCATGACCCCTCGTGGCCACCTGTTCCCACCAAATTACCATCGTACATCCCAAAATTTGAGGGCAAAGTTGGTGAAGATCCTAGGGCTCATGCCACCACTTTTCATTTATGGTGTTCTTCTAATTCACTGAATGAAGATTCAGTTAGGTTGAGGCTATTCCAAAGAACCTTAATGAGTACTGTAGCAAAATGGTACATTGAGTTGCCTTCTGCTGCGTTCAGTAGTTTTTGGGACTTGGCTAGTGCATTCCTTAGCCACTTTCAGCTTCTGGTTCGATATGACTTCAGAATGGACTTGTTATCTACCTTCAGGAAGAACAAGGCTACCCACATCTTGGATGACATCCAAGAGTGGAGGAGGCAAAAGAGCCTTATTAAAGCCACTATTCCTCCTGAGTTTTTACTAGAGTGGTTCCTTCAATCCCTGTTGCCTTACATATCTAAGGACGTATCCACTTCAGGAGTGACGAATGAAGAAGAGGCCATTCTCAAGGCCTAGAAATTGGATTTGATTTATTCAGAATCTAGGAGCTTGTATGAGATTATATTTGAGGCACCAAGGCCTACCCATGATGCAGAGAAAACTAATCCTAGACCCCATGCCGATGGTGTGGTTGGGTCTGTAAACTCTCCCACTGTAGAATCTTTTTCCAAACAGCTCCATCAGCTGTCCTTCAAACATTCTATAGTGGAAGCAGCAAAGGCTACCCCCTCGCCACAAAATGCAAATGTTTTTGTATAGACCTCTCAGAAGGGAAATCGGTAGCCTGGTGGGAAGAAGAAGAGAGGAAAGAAAGGGGAGGGAAATCAAAACAAGCAGAAACCTACAAATAGTGCTGATGGGGGCAAGAAAGAAAAGAAAAATGTGAAATTACTGTGTAAATTATGCCATAAGGATCACATCACTCACCTTTGTCCCCTTATGGAACAATCCCAGAAGCTGCTAAAAGCTCAACAACTAGCTATCCTGAAGGATCCTTTTCCCCAAGGGCAGAATTCAGCTTCAGCTTCTAATGTAGTAGGGGGCACTTCAAATGCCCTTGACCCAAATTATATCAACATGGTTTGATCTTCAACTTTTCTACAGACTAGGAATAAAAAATATGAAAAAGAGACTTCTGAGAAGGGTAAGGCTACAGGTGAAACTTCTAACCCTCTCACGATCGAGAAGGCTGCTGAAACTATGCCTAAGATACCAAAAGGTGTCTTTAAGAAGACCTTGCATACCCCTAATGCTAGGGCTACTTCAGGCTACTTCAAACTACTCCATGGTTGAATACTTAGCCCAAAATCCTTGTGCAATGTCAGCTTTAGAGGTGTTATAGAGCTATTCTACCCAACGCGATACCCTCTTAGCAGCCTTAAGCAGCATGGACTTGTCGAGTCTCATGGCGAAATTTCACTTGTATGATGTTAAAATTCGCCTACCTTACCATGTATCCTTATCAATAGATGTCATCCATGGTGGAAAGACCATTGGAAGGGCAGTTTTTGATGAGGGTTCTTCTACATGCATTATGTCCTTGTCATGTTGGAAAGCTCTTGGATCCCTGGAGTTGGTCTCGTCAAACACTCTACTTACTACTTTCGATGGAAGGTCATTTCATCCGCATGGTATCCTATCAGATTTTGAAATTAAGCTGGAAGGGAAAGTAGTGTCTATTGAGGTGGAAGTGATTGATGCACCTTTGGACTATAATTTGCTTTCTAGGAAGAAGCTGGACTTATGCCATTTCCACTATTGCGTCGGTCGTCTTTCGGGTGGTAGTATTTCCACACGAAGGGAAGTTGGTTACTGTTGACCAACTCAATTTTACTCGAAAAGGCTGCATGGAGTCTAATGAGTCAGCTATGCCATTGGTTGATCAGGTCAAACCTGCTACACAGAGCTTGGGGGCTAGAATGTACACATCACTGATGGGCACATTTGATCTTCCAGCCCTGATTAACTATATAGGTTCTACTAGTGTGGGGAAGTCCATAGCCATGGTTGTTGATAGGAATGATCCTTGGGTTCTCCCTTCCCCCCAAGAACCGAAAGTGCCCTTATTGATAGTGGAAGTGGCTTACCAAGCTATCACTCAAACCACTGTTGATCCCGTTCCAGACCCTCTCACAGTCTTAGAGGACCTGGAAGAAGTCTATTTGCCTGCTTGGGCAAAAAATTCTTTTCATTCCATGGATTGTTTAGATATGGTTTTACCTTCTATGAAGCCATTCTGGAATCCATGTGTGGATGTGATAAGATCTATGAATATCTTCATCATCGATCCTATTTTCTCCTAGAGCTAAGCAGGATAGAGAATCAAGAGTTTCATATGAGACTGGCAGACGATGTTGCTACACCCATCAATCCCTTACCAAGGGAAGGAATGTTTGCTGAGGGGAATATGGAAAATATTTCCACTACTATCCCTATCAACATCTCTGTAAATCCTGACATTGTGGAAAATATACATATCGGTGCAAACTGCTCTCCTAATAAGATTGCAATCTATACATCCTTGTTCAAGGAATTCCACGACATTTTTGCCTGGTCATATGAGGAAATGTCAGGAATTGATCCATCGATAATTGAGCACGAGATCCAAACATACCATGATGCTAAACCTGTTCGGAAAAAGTTAAGACCTGTTAACTCGCATAAAGTGGCGACTGTGAAGGTTGAAGTTGAAAAACTATTGAAAGCTAGTTTTATTTATCCCACAGCTCTGAAAAAATGGGTATCCAACCCAGTTCCTATTGATAAGAAGCAAGGGACCAGACACGTCTGTACTAACTTTCTAGATTTGAATAAATCCTGTCCTAAGGACAACTATCCCATGCCATTTATAGATCAAACTATAGATGCTTGTGTGGGAAGTGAATTTTTCTCGTTTATGGATGGTTTCTCTAGATACAATCAAATTCAAATAAAACCGGAAGACCAACATAAAACTACTTTCATTTGTCATTGGCGTACCTTTACATACAAAAAAATTCCCTTTGGATTGAAAAATGCTGGGGAAACCTTTCAACAAGCAATGAACTTTTCCTTCCATGATATCAAAGCCATTATCAAACCTTACCTTGATGATCTGCCAGCACATTCTCGTAAGAGGATTGACTATCCAGATCACACACGGTTGATATTTGAGTGATGCAGATACTATAAGATCCGCTTGAACCCCCACAAGTGCGTGTTCTGTGTCAAGTCAGGGAGACTCCTCAAATTCATTGTCTCTAATAGAGTCATTCAGGTGGATCCATTAAAAGTAGAGGCCATTGTAAATCTTCCTCCTCCTTGTTCTATCAGGCAAATTTAGAGCCTGTAGGGAAAGTCCAATTTTCCCTGACGTTTCATTGTAAACTATGCCAAGATTACCAAGGGTTTCAAGTGCCTGCTAAAATTGGACACCCCATTTGTATGGGATGAAATTGCACAACTCCATTTTGAGGCATTGAAAAAAGCTTTGTTGTCAGCACCTTTACTGCGCTCGCCAGATTACTCTAGGGATTTTATATTGTATCTCGCCGCGTCCGAGTCAACCATTGGGGTAGTCCTGGTCCAAGAAGACGATAAGCTCCAGGAGCATGTTGTTTACTATCTTAGCTGTGCTTTAGCCAGACCCAAACTCAGGTACTCCCACGTCAAGAAATTGGCCTTAGTAGCTGCCTATGTTGTTCAAAGATTACGTCACTACAATAATAGTGGCAGATGTTAATCCTTTTCAATATGTTTTGTCTCGACGGATTTTTGGAGGAAAATTCAACAAATGGATATTCATTCTCCAAGAGTTTGACTTGGATCTCCAGTCCGCTAAGTATAAAAAATACTTAGTTTTTGCTGAGGTTATAGCATAATTTCCAACTGAAGAAGATGTAGTCATTGAAGAAGAATCATTCCTAGATGAGCATATCTTCTTGATATCCACCTATGACCCCTAGTACAGAGATATACTTATATATCTCCAGACTTTGAAGTATCCTGCAACTTCCTCATGGGAGGAATGATGTAAATTACTCCTTCATGCTAAGAAATACCTCATCATAGGAGATACTTTATATTGTAGAGGGGTAGATTCCATTTTGCGTCGATGTCTTACCCATGAGGAAGTGGAGATTGTCTTGAATGATTCCCATAGCGAAGCATGTGGGGGTCATTTATCTGGGTTAGCAGTAGCCCAAAATATACTACAAGCTGGTTATTTCTCGCCCACGATATTTAAGGATTGTGTGGAAGCCGTGAAGCACTGTCATCCGTGTCAGCTTTACACCAAAAAGAAGCAGTCACATCTTGCTCCATTATTTTTCGTGGTCTCGGTGGGCCCCTTCATGAAGTGGGGGATTGCATTAGAGGAATTTTGGGGTCTAAAATGGGCCTCCTAAGGAAAATAATAAAATAATAGTTAAAATAATAAAATAATATTGATTAATTTTGGAGGAAGAAAGAAAAAAACTACTTTTTGTGTTCGTATTTCGACATATCTCCCTGTGTTTTTACTCAAATTTCAATCGGGAGAGCTCGTTGGATGTGGAATTTGATTCTGTATCCAACGAGTACCCACACTACATACTTTTGATGGACCCTACTACCCCAAAAATAAGAAATACCTGAAAAATGTGATGATGACATCATCATCACATTTTTTCAGGTATTTATTGTTTTTGGGGTAGCAGGGTCTGTCAAAAGTATGCAGTGTGGGTACTCGTTGGATGAAAAATCAAATTCCGCATCCAACTAGATCTCCTGATCGAAATTTGAGTAAAAACACAATGAGATATGTCGAAAATATGAACAAAAAAAGTAGTTTTTTTTAATGACAAATGTGTCAATTCAACCATTATGGTTGACTTATTTTATTGAAATCCTATTGGTTCTTGAATTCCAACTCACAAAAACTTATTTTGGCATGTTTTCTTATAAGGCCCATTTTAGACCCCAAATTTCCTCTAATGATTATGTGATGTGTAACCCAGCCTCAACTGGGGGGTACAAATATATCATTTTCACTGTGGACTATTTTACGAAATGGGCAGAGACAATGCCCACCTTTAAAGCCGACAGGGAAACGACAGCTTTCTTCATGTTCAATAAGATTATGGCACGGTTTGGTATACCCAAGGTGATTGTCATTATTTATGACTATTCATTTTTGTTAGAATAATCCATCGGGATTATTGTAAATAAATAATAAATAGGAATATGAATAGATAGGAAGGTGAAAAGGCTGGTTCTCAACCGCCATTATAATGTATAAATATTTGCTTTGGTAAGGGAATAATATTGATCGGGAGTTATTACCAACAAGTGGTATCAGAGCAGGGATGTCTGCCATAACTCCTGCCTGCCAGACCTTCGTTCTGCCATATCTATTTCAGGCTGCCTGGCTGCTTTCCCATCGCCAGTCTGCCCCTGCGCGCATTCATTATGTGCGCTTATTTTCTGCTCATACGTTTGATGTATAATGAAGAGCCTAACCCTAAGTTGTAACCACCCTCTCCATTCATCTTCAGTTGTGTATGCTGCATATTGAACATATTCTCCATACTGCGTATTGAAGACATTTGCAATATGCTTGTGCTCCAGCTAAGGCCAACGCACCACCTGGTTCTAAAATACTTCTCTTCTCTTCAAACATGTCCTTTATTGATGCACATATATCATCACGACTATCACTCCATCAACCAACTCTCTGCACAGGCGAAATGTTTCTTCTCCTACAACCTTAATTGCTACCGCATCTGCAAAGCCTCCTACATGATCCAACGTCACTCGTTGCCCATGATACAAAGCTAGAGCCTTGGAATTTGCATCTGTTGGATCCACACCAATAATCCGTATCTCAGGCCGAACTCGCTTTATGTAAGCAACAATCCCAGCAATTAGACCACCTCCACGCACTGGTACAAATATAGCATGTAATGGGCCCTGAAGTTGGCGTATAATTTCCATTCCCGCGGTGAGTAATGCCATCGTTTGCTGACTGGAAGCGATGGAAATATCAGAGGAGACCGCTGAGATTGTGGAGATAGCTGCGTTGATATATAATTTGAAGATTGTGGAGATAGCTGCGTTGATATATAACACGTTGGAAATATAGACTGCGTTATTATTTGCGTTGGTATCTGCTTTGTGAAGACCGCGTTGGCACCCAACGTGTGATGGTTGAACTGTATAATACCTTAGTGGAGAGCTGCGAGCTCCTTAAACCCTAATTTTTTGCGGGCTCCCTTTGGTGTGCTAAAACCCTAAATCTATCCTTCTGCTGCGTCTGCATATTAATTTTAAAGACTGCGTTGATACCATTCACTTCTTGCTGCCACTGAAGACCGGTGGAGATTGTTGGAGGCTCAAGTTTTTTCTCTAGAGCCTGAGCACCGTGAAGCTGTGCTGCCAGAACCTGCGTGGAGAAGACTGCCTGGTGCTGTGTGTTGAAGACTCTATATATTGAAGCCTGCGTGAAAGCTGATGAGTGAAACCTGCGTGAAAGCTGATGCGTTGACAGCGTGATGCTGGACACACTGATGCCATTGCAGTGAAGCCTGAGTGGAGAATGAGCCTGAAGGCTACTATCATTTGATGCTTGTGTGAAGCTTATGCTGCGTTGTAATCTTGTGCTACGAGTTTGTATATGCTGCGTGGTGTATTGGAGATCGCTGGTGCTCTCCACCAAATAATGTATGATGTATTGTGCCTCATATATGTTGCTGTGTGAAAGAGGCTGTGTTGAAGAGCTGCCTCTTTGCATTGAAGCTTAACCTGTTGGCACTTGTGATTGAACGCTCTTGCAGTTCTCAATCCTGCAGCTACTTAGTGAAGCATGTAGCTTGTGGAGTATGGTAAGTTTCGGTGTCGCTCTCTCAAATTTGTAGGCTCTGTCCATAGCCTGAGTTTGACATTCGATGCACATTTATCTTTCCACATGACAGGCTGAAAAGTCCAGTGTTTTATCCACTAATTATCATATGGAAAATAACCTTGAATTGAGTGATCATGCACAAGTACACTAAAAAAAAAATATCTCAAGGCACTGTGTTGGAATATGCCTCCATATGTACACTGTTTGAGGAGATGAAATTTCTTTGGAGCTGTATTGAGGAGTCATGCTACTATTGCTTCTAGCTACCTCCTCTCCAACCAAAGAAATCTAATTCTTGGATGCCTTGTTGCTGCAATGAAGACTTCACTTATATATACTGCTTGGAAAATTTTATATGATTATTGGTGTATACATGCTGATGTATACTTCCTGAAATGCTGCTAAACTTGTGGAGCTGCCTACGAAATCAAGAGAGCCTGTGTAAATTCTGAAGACAAAGATTGATATATTGCAGACCGATCTCAGAGACTGAATACTGAGACTAATATGTGCAAATGTTGTGTGCTGTATATT